>ML401807.1:0-305724 GCA_005239525.1 Nicotiana knightiana
AGTGATATCCTTTGAATTATGTCAAACTCCAACGACAACAACCAGCAAAGGAGTGGAACCCCAATCCCATCGCCTTCAGGAACCCCACGTGGTTCGAGGGAACAATCCCCAGAAAGATCTAATAACAACAATGGTGATAATGCTCAAACTGTGGAACAAGATCGTGTAAAGCAAATGATTGCAGAGTATGTGAGCCAAGCTTTGCAAGAATTTGCGAGAGGATTACCAGTAGCGTTACCTACACCGCCGACACCACCCCTAATAACACCATCACCATGGAAAATCCTCAATCTGGGTTGGCAAACTCAGGAAGAGGAGATACTCCTAANAATATACTCAACAACCTTGGAAGCCAAGTGCGGCACCCTTCCCTATACCCAAGAAGTTTAAAATGCTTGATGTTCCCAAATATGATGGAACAACTGACCCACGCGACCATGTGACTGCTTTCACTACTGGGGTAAAAGGCAACGACTTAACGAAATAAGAGATTGAATCAGTCCTTTTTAAAAAATTTGGAGAAACACTTACCAAGGGGGACCTAACCTGGTATTCTCTTCTCCCTGAAAATTCTATTGGCTCTTTTGCTGAGCTTGCAGATTCGTTTATAAAAGCACACTCTGGTGCACAAAAAGTTGAGAAGAGAATGGAAGACATATTCAAAATAAAACAAGGAGACACGGAACTACTCCGTGAGTTTGTAGACAGGTTTCTACGAGAAAGAATGCAGTTACCCAGGGTGCATGATAATTGGGCAGCCATGGCATTTGCAAGCAACCTAAATGATAAAAGCTCAGAAGCCACGAGATGACTTGAGAAAAGTCTAAGAGAATTCCCCGCTACAACATGGAACGATGTATATAACAGGTACAGTACTAAACTCAGAATAGAAGAAGATGTCATTGCTCGTTCAAGAGATGAAGATCATTCCAGATCCAGACGTCCTGAATCAGATAGAAGATCAGGTAAAAACAGGTACGATCCTGTCACGACCCAAAATCCCTAACCGGCCGTGATGTCGCCTTTCGTGGAACTAGGCTAGCCAATAACCACATGTTCACAATTTCTTTCAAAATCCGAATAAAAAATCCAAGCATTTCATAGATATACAATGGTTACTAAATAAAGTAGGCCAATAAACAATGCCACCAACCTCAAAACCCGGAGCCAACAAGTCATGAGCATCTAGAAGAATAAGCCAAAATATACTGTCATAATACAAAACCTCCGAATGAAAGCTAGATACAACAAGAAGGGAAAAATAGAGATGCTGCGAACGCTGAACATCTACCTCTATATCCCGCAAATCCGGCTCCGCGCGGAAAAAGATGGCTAATGCTCGATATCTGCACCTGAATCTACACAAAGAGGTGCAGTGAGTAATGTGAGTACGCCAACTCAGTAGTAATGAAAATAAATCAAGTCTAAGCGGCAAGGAAACGCATAAAATCAATGCCATCAAATCACAATATACACAACCTTACTTTCCAATGATATAACATAGATGTATGAAATCGTCATGCCTTAAAACCAACATCAGAAAAATCCTTTGAAGAATGTATATTTTTCAACAACTTCAACCTAAAGGTTTACTGATAAAATGAAATGAATCATATAGAGGCCTCTTGGGCAAAATATTTCATAAGCTCAGTGTGAAAGTAGTAAAATCATAAGTAGCCCCTCGGGCAAAACATGCATCATAATCAACCCCTCGGGCATGCCTCACAGTCACTCATAATCAGCCCCTCGGGCATACCTCACCATCTCTCGTAATCAGTCCCTCAGCACCTCACAGTCACTCATGCCTCCCAATCACTCGTCACTCGGCACTCTGTAGGTACCTTCGCTCACTGGGGGTATGTACAGACTTCGGAGGGGCTCCTACAACCCAAGCACTATAAACAAGCCAAATCATGGCATCAATCACTCCCAGGCACTCGGCCTCTCTCATATCATAACATCCTCACAATATGGGCCCTCGGCCTCACTCAGTCAGACACTCTCATCATGCCACTCGGGCCATAAATAAACGGAGTTCTCGACCCAAAATAGTATTTCATTTCAAGAAATAGTAATATCATCAAATAGGAGTGTCAACAATTTCACAAGAAAGACTGAGTGTAAAATCATAGTTTCAAAGTAGTGAGAATATCAGTAAAATAGCCCCCAAGGGGTTAAAACAGATCGACACTAGGCCTCAAACATGTCTTACAACCCAAATATATCAAACCATAGCAATACTGTAAAACATATACTTAAAAAGCAGTTTCGCAACTCAATAGTTGCCTAAAAAGGAATATATTTGCAAATTTTTAATTCGTGCACGCCCCACACTTGTAATCCAGTGTGTGCGTTACTCCGAATCCATAAGGGATGTAAAGTCCGGGGTTTCATATCCTCAGGACAAGATTTATAACCATTACTTACCTCTACCGGGCCACAACACTAGTCCGCAATGCTCTTGCCCCTCAAATTGGCTCCCCATTGCTCCGAATCTAGCCAAAACCAGTTTAACATCATCAATATATATCAAAGGAACTCAACCTAATCGAAAATTATCAAATTATACAAGAATCTCGAAATTCGGCCAAACGCAAGCCCCGAGCCCACGTGTCTGAACTCGATAATTTTTACATCAATAGAAACCTCGTCCTCCCACGATTCTACTCATACCTAAATCATCAAATTGAATCACAATTGCCTACCCAAAACCTCAAAAGAAATTCCAATTTTTCCACCCCTTCTTCCCAACTTTTTCCTACTTAATCTTTAAATTTTCAAGCCTTATCCGAACAAAATAGCATAGGAACGATGTTAGTAACCAAAGAACTTACCTTTACTGAAGAATCTCGAGTTTCCTTCTCCAAATTGCCTTCAAAGAATTCCTCCCGCATGGAAAAATGGTGAAAATAAGAGAATTTTTGCGGAGGGCCTTTATATACTGTTTCTGCCAGTCATTTCCGCACCTACGGACCCGCACCTTCGTTCCCAGGTGCACCTGCGGAATCCCACTTAACGGACCAAATTCTGCATCTGCGGCCACTTCTCCATGCCTGTAGCTTCGCAGGTGCGGCTAATACTTCGCACCTGTGGAAAAATCCCCTGCCTAACCTTTTCGCACCTGTGCTCTTCCCGTCGCACCTGCGACATCGCACCTGCAGCTGCCCGACCGCAGGTGCGGTAACCACCAGAACTTCACACCAGCAGCTATTGCTGAAATTTTCCAAGTCTAGAAAACCCCGCCAACCATCCAAAATCAATCCTGAGCCCCTCGAGGCCCCAACCAAACATACCAACACACCCCATAGCATTATTCCAACTTAGTCGAGCCTTCAAAACACCAAAAACAACACGAAAACACCAAAAATCAATGTCATCGATCACTCCCAGGCACTCAGCCTCTCTCATATCATAACATCCTCACAATATGGGCCCTCGACTTCACTCAGTCAGACACTCTCATCATGCCACTCGGGCCATAAATAAACGGAGTTCTCGACCCAATATAGTATTTCATTTCAAGAAATAGTAATATCATTAAATATGAGTGTCAACAATTTCACAAGAAAGACTGAGTGTAAAATCATAGTTTCAAAGTAGTGAGAATATCAGTAAAATAGCCCCCAAGGGGTTAAAACAGATCGACACTAGGCCTAAAACATGGCTTACAACCCAAATATATCAAACCATAGCAATACTGTAAAACATATGCTTAAAAAGCAGTTTCGCAACTCAATAGTTGCCTAAAAAGGAACATATTTCCAAATTTTCAATTCGTGCACGCCCCACACTCGTCATCCAGTGTGTGCGTCACTCCGAATCCGTGAAGGGATGTAAAGTCACCTTTATATAGAGTAGGAGACATATTCATTTTTTCTAGGGAAGAGGATGATGGAAAATATTCAGACATATTTAGTAAACTGTTCCTCCCTTCGAAAGGATAGGCTAGCTCTGATACCACAGAATAAAGAACAGAGCAAGAGGCTCTAAGAAAGCAAACTATATCATAGGTACGAAAGTTTTCCTATAAAAGGGCTGGCTATTGCCAAGCTACACTAGCAGTTAATTTACTTATAGTCGCAAAAGTTTTCCTACAAAGGGGCTGTCTTCATACAACCCATAAGGGATGGCTTGCCAAGCTCCACAACTCAGAAAAATTTTGTACTATAACCAACATTAACTGTTATAACTCAGAAAACATTCGTACTACAACAAGCTAACTTTCTTAGAGTATTCTTACTCTATTTTAATACATGGACTGACCTTTCCATCCACTCGAAAGAAAGAACAAGAAGGAAATTTAGAAGGAACTCATATGTAGTATATCATAAAGATTTAGAAAGGTTACAAGATGATCTTACAACTACTACAAGACCTCCTTTATATAGGACTAGGAGGTCATTACAAGACAAACTTACATTAAAATAAACCTATATTACATGGAAAACCTATCTACAAGTGGGCCCCTTTTTACATGTGAAGGACCTTTAGTCAAAGCCACTAAAAACTGCTGAAAACATGTGAAACAGGTGAAATACACATGGTTTAGCATGTGAAAGTTTGTGGGAACATGTGAAAGCATGTGAAAATAGTGTGTTGCATGTGACGGGGCATGTGAAAGTGGGACCCAGATGGTTTGGAAGGATGTGAACTTTTGTCTCGGCATGGATAGATGATTTTTTAGGGTTTTTTGGTAGGTAATGTGGGATTATGGTGAGATTAACAAGGATGATTATCTTCCATTGATTTTCTCGATTTATCTTCTAGGCATCTTTTCAGAGATCTTGTGTAGTAATGACTGGAACTCGACGGTTCTTCTTCTCTATGTTCCTTCTCTTTTGGATTGAGGGATGTGATCCGCAACCTTAATCTGGAGATGTCATGAGTGATTTTTTCCCGGATGATTTCATACAGAGTTTGATATTCCTTTGCTGCTTCTCGGACTTTTTCCCAGTGAGGATGAGTGTTGGTATAATTCCAGCTTGCCCAATCTTTTGGCCATATTTCTCTCGGGATGCATCTATTTTGCTGGAAGATAATTCTTCGTGCTTCGCTATATTCTTCTTCCGTGGATAAAATGGACACGGGAAATTTCCACCAGAATGACGACTCTGCTTGGCTTGTGTTATGAATATATGGCAGAATGGATATTCAGGATTGACCTCATAAGGCTTGAGATTGGACCCTCCATGTTTTCTAAAAACTTGGAGCTCATAATAAGTTTTTCTTTCCATAATAATTGACGGATCAAAGGGATCCATGAGGCTAAATAACTCCGGTGGATGATCCGTTGGCTTCAATGAACTTGTTCCTGGTATATTGGAAAGCATGAAAATGGGGCTGATTAGATTTTTCTTCGACTTCAGTTTTCCTGCGGTAAATCTCTTTGAGAATTCTTCCGGCCGAGAAGAAAATGTGCGAGAATATTATCTTTTCCTTTCAGGTGCTTGACTTGAAACATGTATGGAGAGAACTATTGGGCCCATCTGAGAATTTGAGGATTGGGAATATGCTTCGCATTTATCTGGATCATCTTTGGGAAGACCTTCTATCCATTTCTATCAGAAATTCTGTGTGAATCAGGGAAAAATTGAATTTCTTGATTTCATTCTTTACTGAAAGAATTTCCTTGAAGATGGAGTGGTAATGTTGCTCAGCATCCTTGAAATTTCCTCTAGCATATCCGCATATCTTTATCTGGCCATCTTTTTCTTCAAATAGAACGACACTCCAGTATTCGTTGCTGGCATCAGTTTGCAGTATCTTCTTACCGTCAGAAGGGATGTAGAGGGACTTGAGATTTTTAGAAATCTTCTTTATTTCGCTGACTACTTCATCTTGTTTCTTTCCCCATGATGGAGAATTTTTCTTGAGCATTTATGTGAGAGGAGAAATATATGTAGAGATATTCGGGATGAAATCTCTCACATAATTTACTATACCCAAGAACTGTTGGATCTGCTTTGTTGTGAAGCTGGTATCTGGAAACTTGAGTAGTTCTTGACATATGGTGGTCCTGGTCTGTATGGACCTTGGACAAAATGCATTCCAAGAAAATCAATCTCTTGTTGAGCAAGAACCATCTTTTTTTCTGAAAGCATGATCCCATAGTGTGTTATTAATGCCTCAAACCGACGAAGCAAGTTGACATGTTCCTCCAATGTATCACTAAATAATAGGATGTCATCAATGTAAACTAAAGAGGTATGGAGGATGGGCTGGAATATTTTTATCATAGCTATTTGGAACAAGGAGGGTGCAGTTTTCAACCCGAAGGGCATGACTTTCCATTGGAAGTGATGATCGGGGATGCAAAATCCCGTTTTGGGTCTTTCTTCAGGGTGGATTTCCAGTTGCCAAAATCTAGATTTTAAATCAAATTTGGAAAAATACTTGGCCTTGGCTAAGTGGGAGAAAAGAGTGAGTTTATTTGGGATAGGAAATTTATCATCTTGGAGGAAATGGTTAAGTGGCTGGTAATTAATGACTANGAGTTTTCAATGAGATTTTGCTCAATCTCCTTGATTTGTTCATCGTTGGTGATTTTGAATAGCCTTGGAATCTCAAAATAAGGTTTGAACTGCTTCTTAAAAGCTATCCCGTTAGCCTTGATATGGAGTTGATCTCTAAGTTATCTGTAAATGTCGAATCCAACAATAAGATCTTTTCCTGGTACATCCGACCCTATCATCTTGGTTCTGTACTTCAATCCTAGAAAGAACTTAATTGTGACCGGATTCTTTGTGATGACGATGATAGTCTGGATTCCATTTGATACAGTATTAAAATCCTTAAAGTGCGGCACCCATTGATCTTCAGGGAGAATTGCAGGATTTATGAGTGAAGAAGCAGCTCCAGTGTCGATGAAAGCAATAACTCGAGTTGGTTTATCCCATTTGGATGAATAGACTTTGAGTTCTACTTGAGGAATGACTACGAGAGCATTGATATCCTCTCGAGCTTCGATCACTGGTTCTGAAATTTGGTAGTGCTCATTGCCTTGATCTTCATAGATATCAAGGGAGAATAAAGTTTCTTCACCGGGTTCATCATCCACTGAGAATATGGATTCAAGGTCCTCCTCTTTTCTGAGATGAATGTAAGTGTAATCTTCAATCTCTTCAAGGAGTTTGACAGATCTTCTCGATTGGGGACAATTTTTTGCGAAATGTCCAATCCTGTGGCAAATAAAGCATCTGTTCTTCTTGTGAAAATTTCTTGGCCTTCTACGTCTGAAATATTTTGTGCGTCTCTTGGACCTTGGTTTTCCATCTGGAATTCTTGGCCATTTGAACCTTCTGAATTCTTTCTGTCGCCTAGACGTGTGGCAGGAACATCCTGATCCAGTGATTAGATCAGATCTGCGACATGCTTTGTCAAGCGCTGGATTATGCTGGATAATTTGTTTTAGGGCTGAGCGCTTTGTACAAATGTCCTCCAATGCTACGGAAATAGCTTGCCTGATGTAGCCGACTTGTGGGATTGTTATTGATTGAAACTTTTCTTCAATGATGGTCATGGTTCGGCTTGCCAAAATCTTTGGAAGGGAAGAGACAAAGGCTTGCTTTAGGTTGATGTCTCCATCGATTTCAAAGTAAATCTTTTCCATTTTTTGAAAATTCCTGTCAATGTCATTTCTGTCAAGTGACACACACTTCATCTCGAAGAGTTATCTTCACATTTTCTCCTGTCTTTGGCTAGGTTCTCCGCAGAAAACTTCATGTTAGTTATGACAGGATGATATACTTTTCTCGTTCCGCAGAAAGTCTGATGATTTCAGATCAGAAAACTCCAGACTTCTATATCTCCCAGCCAAGAAACTTGTCAGAAGGAGATACCAGCTGGTCAGAATCTCTAAATTCATCAGACGATGATACAATGGAAGATAACTCTCAATCCATCAACGAATCCACAAAAAACTCTTCCGACGAAGATGATCCCCCAATATTTGTGAGCCAGCCAAGAGACCCAGAAATATCTGAAGTAGAGGAGGATCAAGAAGGCATGACGGATGAACCAATCCCAGAAAGAAGACGTGAACCTATGTCGTCAAAACCAGTTGGAACTGGCTTCCACACTTTCACCTTAGATGACGTCAAGGTTTCAAAATGGCCTCAAAGGATCCAAGACTTCTATACTTGGATGGTGACTAAAAATTTGGTGGAACGAGAAAAGTATATCATCCTGTCATAACTAACTTCATGGTTCTCAGGAATTCTCATAGATTGGTGGAATTCACTTGGGATTCAAGAGAAAAATATTTTTCTTACATCCCAGTATTTTTCCTTCAACATCAGAATTCTTCATGAAGTTTTCTGCGGAGATACTAGCCAAAGATAGGAGAAAATGCGAAGACAACTCTTCGAGATGAAGTGTGTGTCACTCGACAGAAATGATATTGACAGGCATTTTCAAAAAATGGCAAAGATATACTTTAAAATCGGTGGAGACATCAACCTAAAGCAAGCCTTTGTCTCTTCTCTTCCAAAGATGTTGACAAGCTGAACCATGACCATCATTGAAGAAAAGTTTCAACCAATAACTATCCCAGAAGTCGGCTAAATTAGGCAAGCTATTTTCATAGCATTGGAGGACATTTGTACAAAGCACTCAACTCTAAAACAAATTATCCAGCATAATCAAGCACTTGACAAAGCATGTCGCAGATCTGATCTAATCACTGGATCAGGATGTTCCTGCCACACGTCTAGGCGACAGAAAGAATTCAGAAGTTCAAACGGCCAAGAATTCCAGATGGAAAATCAAGGTCCAACAGACGCAGAAAATATTTCAGACGTAGAAGGCCAGGAAATTTTCACAAGAAGAATAGATGCTTTATTTACCACAAGATTGGACATTTCGCAAAAAATTGTCCCCAATCGAGAAGATCTGTCAAACTCCTTGAAGAGATTGAAGATTACACTGACATTCATCTCGGAAAAGAGGAGGACCTTGAATTCATATTCTCAGTGGATGATGAACCCGATGAAGAAACTTTATTCTCCCTTGATATCTATGAAGATCAAGGCAATGAGCACTACCAAATTTCAGAACCAGTGATCGAAGCTCGAGAGGAGATCAATGCTCTCGTAGTCATTCCTCAAGTGGAACTCAAAGTCTATTCATCCAAATGGGATAAACCAACTCGAGTTATTGCTTTCATCGACACTGGAGCTGCTTCTTCACTCATAAATCCTGCAATTCTTCCTGAAGATCAATGTGTGCCGCACTTTAAGGATTTTAATACTGCATCAAATGGAATTCTGACTACCACCGTCATCACAAAGCATCCAGTCACAATTGAGTTCTTTCCAGGATTGAAGTACAGAACCAAGTTGATAGGGTTGGATGTACCATGAAAAGATCTTATTATTGGATTCGACATTTACAGAAAACATAGAGATCAACTCCAGATCAAGGCTAACGGGATAGCTTTTAAGAAGTAGTTCAAACCTTATTCTGAGATTCCAAAACTATTCCAAATCACCAACGACGAACAAATCAAGGAGATTGAGCAAAATCTCATTGAAAAATCATGTGCTGAATCCCACAAGGATTTCATGAAGAAAGGGAAAAACCCGTTATGGAAAAATAAATAGTTTTTTATCAAGATCCCTTTCAAGAAGAATGAAAACATCAATCCAATAAAAGCCAGTCATTCAGGCATGAATCCAGATCATCTTCAGCTTGCAAAGAAAGAATGCGAAGAACTTTTGGAATTTGATCTAATAGAGCCATCGGATTCACAATGTGCATGCGAAGCATTTTATGTCAACAAAAGAGCTGAGTAGACAAGAGGAAAACTCAGGCTAGTCATTAATTACCAACCACTTAACCATTTCCTCCAAGATGATAAATTCCCTATCCCAAATAAACTCACTCTTTTCTCCCACTTAGCCAAGGCCAAATATTTTTCCAAATTTGATTTAAAATCTGGATTTTGGCAACTGGGAATCCACCCTGAAGAAAGACCCAAAACGGGATTTTGCATCCCTAATCATCACTTCCAATGGAAAGTCATTCCCTTTGGGTTGAAAACTGCACCCTCCTTGTTCCAAAAAGCCATGATAAAAATATTCCAGCCCATCCTCCATACCTCTTTAGTTTACATTGATGACATCCTGTTATTTAGTGATACATTGGAGGAACATGTCAACTTGCTTCGTCAGTTTTAGGCATTAATAACACACTATGGGATCATGCTTTCAGCAAAAAAGATGGTTCTTGCTCAACAAGAGATTGATTTTCTTGGAATGCATTTTGGCCAAGGTGCATACATTCCAGGACCACATATATGTCAAGAACTACTCAAGTTTCCAGATACCAGCTTCACATCAAAGCAGATCCAACAGTTCTTGGGTATAGTAAATTATGTGAGAGATTTCATCCCGAATATCTCTACATATATTTCTCCGCTCATTTAAATGCTCAAGAAAAATTCTCCATCATGGGGAAAGAAACAAGATGAAGCAGTCAGCGAAATAAAGAAGATTTCTAAAAATCTCAAGTCCCTCTACATCCCTTCTGACAGTAAGAAGATACTGCAAACTGATGCCAGCAACGAATACTGGAGTGCCGTTCTATTTGAAGAAAAGATGGCTAGAGAAAGATATGCAGATATGCCAGTGGAAAGTTCAAGGATGCTGAGCAACATTACCATTCCACCTTCAAGGAAATTCTTGTAGTAAAGAATGGAATCAAGAAATTCAATTTTTTCCTGATTCACACAGAATTTCTGATAGAAATCAATATGAAGACCTTCCGAAAGATGATCCAGATAAATGTGAAGATTATTCCCAATCCTCAGATTCTCAGATAGGCCCAATGGTTCTCTCTATAAAAGTTTCAAGTCAAGTACCTGAAAGGAAAAAAAAATATTCTTGCAGATTTTTTGTCTCGCACGGAAGAATTCTCAAAGAGATTTACCGCAGGAAAACTAAAGTCGGAGAAAAAGCTAATCAGCCCCATCTTCATGCTTTCTAATATACCAAGAACAAGTTCATTTGAAGCCAACGGATCATCCACCGGAGTTATTCAGTCTCATGGATCACTTTGATCCGTCAATTATTATGGAATGAAGAACTTATTATGAGCTCCAAGTTTTCAGAAAACATGGAGGGTCTATTCTCACGCCTTATGGGGTCAATCCAGAATATCCATTCTGCCATATATTCATAGCACAAGCCAAGGATTTTCCACAAGAATTATTATGGGTTTTCTGGTACCTATGCCATCAGTACTACATTTTCATGGAATTCAAGTGCAACGTCTTCAAAGATTTTGACAACATTGAACCAGCTCTTATACTATGGTTCAAGCCTAGGAGATATTGGATAAAATGTTTCAACGATTCCTACAACGCAAAAGTATTCATGTTTCATAGGCCAGTGAAGGTTATTAATAGAAAAGTCCAGGCACAAGAAGAGTCGTCATTCTGGTGGAAATTTCCCATGTCCATTTTATCCATGGAAGAAGAATATAGTGAAGCACAAGGAATTATCTTCCAGCAAAATAGGTGCATCTCGAGAGAAATATGGCCAAAAGATTGGGCAAGCTGGAATTATACCAGCACTCATCCTCATTGGGAAAAAGTCCGAGAAGCAACAAAGGAATATCAAACTTGTATGAAATCATCTGGGAAAAAATCACTCATGACATCTCTAGATTAAGGTTGCAGATCACATCCTTCAATCCAAAAGAGAAGGAACATAGAGAAGAAGAACCGCCGAGTTCCTGAAATTACTACACAAGATCTCTGAAAAGATGCTTAGAAGACAAATCGAGAAAATCAATGGAAGATAATCGTCCTTGTTAATCTCACCATAATCCCACATTACCTACCAAAAAACCCTAAAAATCATCTACCCATGCCAAGACAAAATTCCACATCCTTCCAAACCATATGGGTCCCACTTTCACATGCTTCCACATGCCCCGTCACATGCAGCACACTATTTTCACATGCTTTCACATGTTCCCACAAACTTTCACATGCTAAACCATGTGTATTTCACCCGTTTCACATGTTTTCAGCAGTTTTAAGTGGCTTTGCCTATAGGTCCTTCACATGTAAAAATGGCCCACTTGTAGATAGGTTTTCCATGTAATATAGGTTTATTTTAATGTAAGTTTGTCTTGTAATGACCTCTTAGTCCTAAAACTTCCTTCATTACAAACAGGGGGACTTACTGTTATAAAGTTATGCCTTTTGGCTTTAAAAATGCTGGAGCCACCTATCAAAGGTTAGTGACTAATATGTTCCAAGAACATCTTAGAAAGACAATGGAAGTCTATATTGATGATATGTTGGTGAAATAAACACAAGCACAAGACCATTTCCAGCATCTCTCTACTTTTTTTGATATTTTACGCAGGTATAATATGAAGTTAAATCCAGAGAAATGCGCTTTTGGAGTGCAATTAGGTAAACTTTGGATTTCCTTGTATCAAACAGAGGAATAGAGGTAAATCCTGCTCAAATTAAAGCTATAGAGGAAATACCTGATATTTTAACAAATAAAAAGGAAGTTCAAAGACTGACAGGGAGAATAGTAGCTTTGGGTAGGTTTATTTCTAAATCTTTCGAAAAAAGTTTTAAATTATTCTTAGTTCTCAAACGCAGAATCAGTTCGAATGGACTGAAGAATGTCAGCAAGCCCTCAAGAATCTGAAGATTTATCTATCGAAACCACCACTGCTTTCAAAGCCAAAAGAAGGGGAAAGATTGTACATCTACCTGGCTGTCTCAGAAATTGCTGTAAGTGCAGTATTGGTAAGAGAAGAAAAAGGTAAACANAGCCTAGGACTGTAATTAAGTCTCAAATACTAGCTGATTTTGTTGCTGACTTTAGTAATAATATTGTATCTGAAGTAGAAAAAGAGTTACAACTCTTTAATGATGTTAATCCAGGCCTATGGACCTTGTTCACCGATGGTTCTTCAAATATAAAAGGCGTCGGCTTAGGCATAGTCTTGATATCACCCACGGGTGAAAAGACACGGCAAGCTATCAAGTGTTATCATATAACTAACAATGAAGCAGAGTACGAAGCTGTTATTATAGGGCTTGAACTCGCACGAGAGCTCTCAATCAAGCAAATCGTGATCAACAGCGACTCCCAACTGGTAGTAAATGAGATACAGGGGACTTACATTGCTCGAGACACTAGAATGCAACAGTATCTTGACAAAGCACGAGAGCTCGTGAGACAATTCAAAACATGGAAGGTAATGCAAATACCTAGAGAGGAAAATGCAGAAGCAGATGCACTAGCTAACCTCGCAACAGTGACGGAAGTAACGAACAAAGACAATACAATTGTCGTTCAACTATTTTATTCAATAATAGATCAGGACAGGAATGAGGTAACTTTCAACAACCTAACCTGGGACTGGAGAAACAAAATTCTTTATTTTTTGTAGAATGGCACCGTACCTGAAGACCGGAAAGCAGCTCAAGCACTTCTCCACAAAGCTGCACTGTACTGCCTTATTTGCAACTCACTTTATCGCAAGATGTTCAGAGGACCCCTAGCTAAATGCCGCAGACCTAACCAAACGAAATTTGTGATGAAAGAAGTCCACGAAGGACACTGTGGAAATCACTCAGAGGCGAGATCCTTAGTGAAAACACTAATCAGAGCTGGATACTACTGGCCTAAGATGGAAGAAGAAGCCGAGAACTTCTTATCCAAATGTGACAGATGCCAAAGGTTTGCCAATAACATGCATCGACCAGCGAAATTATTACATCCAATAATATCCCCATGGCATTTCATGAAGTGGGGTATGGATATAGTGGGACCTCCTCCCACAGCTAAAGGACAGGTACGATTTTTACTCGTGCTAACCGACTATTTTACAAAATGGGTAGAGGCGTTCAAACAAGTGCAAGAAAAGGAAGTTAAAAGCTTCTTATGGAGAAACATAATATGCCTCTTTGGAATTCCAAATGAAATCGTGTGCGATAATGGCCCACAATTCATAGGCTCGCAGATCACAGAATTCTTCGAAAGTTGGCCAATCAAGCGGATCACTTCAATGCCGTACCACCCCCTGACTAATGGTCAAGATGAGTCAACGAATAAGGTCATCATTAACAATCTAAAGAAGTGGATGGATAAAGCAAAAGGAAACTGGTCTGATGAGTTACCAGCGGTATTATGGGCATACAGAACAACTTCAATGATAGCCACGGGAGAAACTCCGTTCGCACTTGTTTATGGCTCAGAAGCCTTAATACTTGTGGAGATTGGCGAACCAAGCATAAGGTTCTTCACAACCATGGAGGGTGAAAACAACGACGAATTAAGGACCAACCTGGACCTGCTCGAACCACGGAGAGAAGTAGCATTGATACGGATGGCAGCTCAAAAACAAATCATAGAGCGTTATTACAACCGTAAAGCTCATCTCAGGTACTTTAAGATTGGGGACTTCGTCCTCAAAAAAGTCTTTCAATCAACAAAAGAAGCAGGTGCAGGAAAGCTAAATCCAAACTGGGAAGGACCTTACAAAATCCGAGGCATAGCTGGGAAAGGCGCCTATGAGTTGGAAGCTATGGACGACAGAGTTCTACCAACAAGCTGGAACGCCATCCATTTAAAGAAGTATTACTTATAAAAGAAAATAATACCCCCCGTCAGGTATCACACGTTCGATTTTTTTTTTGAACATTTAAAAATTTTACTATCTTTTTTAGGTGATAGGAACAAAGCTAATCCATCACCAGATGATGATATTAGACCTGCAAAGACGCGAGGAAATAACACAATTCCCGGTCTAGGGTTACACTTTCTGATGGACGTTTTAAAAGGGTTAAGCAGTCATCATCTAAAAAACTATATACCTTCGAGTCCGGAATGTTTTTCCTTTTCAGGAAAAGGACCACAAGGAAGGAATAATCAAGTGCTCGAGATTTCATTCTTCAAAGCTCAAACACTTGGGGGACTATACAGTATGGAAGGCTAAGACGAAGCAAAGAAGACTATCAGAAAGTCAAAAGCTCAAGCCTGAAGACCCATCTACCCAACAAGACAAGTGACACGAGCAGAATCAAAAAAAATCTAAAGATCCATCCAAATACAAAGCCTAATGCAAAAAGCAAAAACCTTCGAACATATTCAGGTTGAAAGGCAAAATATTAGTCACGAGAAAGAAATGTACATCTTTTTACATATTCAAAGCTGTTGTAACAAAAACAGTTAGGGGTAAAAGATCATCATCAATGTACTCATTCAAAAAACTGTTCTCAAATAAAACAGTTATGGATGAAAAGATATAAATCATTGTATTTTTTCAAGAAATTGTTATCAAATAAAAATAGTTACGAATAAGAAAACATTTCCCTCACACTTATTAGAAAATTGTTCCCAAAACAGTTGCGGGTAAAAACCCCAATCTTTACAAAACTGTTACTAATAAAAAATAGTTGTTTCCTTGTATTAATATTGAAAAACTGTTACCTATGAAAAACTGTTACAAAATACAAGAGTATATCAAATATGTTAAGCGAAAACAATTGCAAGCATGAGTTTTAGACGATAATCAAACACATGTAAAATGTCATGGAAGTTCAAACAAGAAAAACTTTCCTTGGAAAGATTCTGAAACATGTGTAAAATTCCTATCACTCTATTGCATTATCATGAAGTTGAGACGTCTTCTTCATGCCAATTATAAAGGGCCCTCTTCCATAAACTATGCCTATTACAAAAAAACACACATTTAGTATGACACTGTGCCTATTACAAAAAAGGTATGAGTAGTATAAAGCATTCCACATGTAAAACTCGAAGGTAAAAATAAAACCTCGAAAATGAAGCATGCAAAAGACTTAAAGAGTAAAAACTCAACAAAAGTCGAACTAACATTTATATGGTATTCCGCTGATAGTTGTTGGTTTCCTTTGTTACTGTGATTACTGTGTTATTTGCCATTTCGTGTAGTCTTTATGTAGATATCATACTCTGTTTTTCATATACGTATACTTGTTTAGGTTATTTAGTCCAGTAGGTATCGTGATTGTTCCTCGTCACTACTCTACTGAGGTTAGTCTTGATACTTGCTGGGTACTGCCGTGGTGTACTCATACTATAGTTCTGCATATTTTTGTGCAGATCTAGGTATTGACGGAGTCAGTTGGTCTTTAGCTAGGTGATTGAATTATTGATGTGGAGACTCAAGGTAAACTTGGGTCTGCATTCACAGGCTTCTGCGTCACCTTCTAATTTGTATTCATACTGTTTACTTTATTTCAAATAGTTGTATTTAGAAAATTGTAGAAAACTCTTTAGAGCTTATGACTTGTACCAGTTTTGGAAATTTTGAATTTTATAGAGATTTATATTTCCAAAATTATTAGATATTATTTTATTATTGTTTTTATTCAGTAAATGTTAGGCTTACCTATTCCCTAAGCCTAGGTGCCATCACGATACCAAACAGAGGGAAAATTGGGTCGTGACAAGTTGGTATCAGAGATCTAGGTTCATCTATGAGTCATAAGCGAGTTTAGTAGAGCCTTGCGGATCGGTACAGAGACGTCTGTACTTATCTTCGATAGGCTACATAACTATTAGGACATTTTCACTTCCTTCATTCCTATCGTGGGAGTTCATTGATCTCGAATTTTGAACTTTTATCATTTCATTCTCTCACAGATGGTGAGGACATGAGCTGCTATTACGGATGACGTTACCCTCGGAGCAGATGTCGCTAAGGGCAGAGGTAGAGGCCGACGAGGAGCACGTGCCGCAGCTAGGGCACCTGCTAGAGCAGTAGTTGATGAGCCACCAGTAGTTCTAGTTGGGGAGCATGTACTGGAGGAACCTGCTGTTACCCCGGACTCCAGGAGACCTTAGTACATTTCCTGGGCATATTTGATACATTGGCTCAGGGGGGGGGGGGGGGGGGTTAATTTCGGTTGCACCAGCTACTTCACCGACCGGGGGAGGAGCTCAGACTCCTACTGCCCATACTCTAGAGCGACGAGTTCATGTTGGTCAGGTTCCAGGTGTCATGGAGACACAACATGTGGCCCCAGTTCAACCCGTGGTTAGGGCAGCGGCATCTGAAGAAGAACAACTTAGACTTGAGAGGTGCAAGAAGTACCACCGTCCTACCTTCAATGGATTGGCAACAGATGATGCCCAGGGTTTCCTGGAGGAGTGTCACCACATTCTTCGTACTATGGGTATTGTGGAGATTAGCGTGGTTGCTTTTGTTACGTTCCAGCTCAGGGGAGCGACTTATAAGTGGTGGGGGCGTATGAGTTGGGTAGCCCGGATGAGTCAGCTTCACTTTCATGGCTTCATTTTTCAGATATGTTCTTGAGAGAGCTTGTACCTCAGTACCTTCAGGACACATGGAGCACGGAGTTTGAGCAGCTGCGCTACGGCACTATGTCAGTATCAGAGTATGCCATTAGATTCAGTGATTTGGCCAGGCATGCACTTGCTTTGGTCGCTACAGTTAGAGAGCGTGTCTGTAGATTCATTGAGGGGCTCAGGCATGATATTCATTTTAGCATGGCTCGGGAGTTAGAGTCGGATATTTTGTTTCAGCAGGTGGTAGAGATCGCTCGCCGAGTATAGGGCATGTGGGACCAGGAGAGAGAGGATATGCGGGGCCATGAGAGAGAGGAAATGGAGGCAAGGAGGCCTCGTAGGCCGGAGAGATCTATTGATCCTTATTTTAGAGGCAGGGTATGACATGGTAGAGATTTTGTGGGTAACTTAGTTCAGTTTGCACTTCCGGCTATGCACGTTATTTTAGGTACTCATGGGTCTAAGGGTACCCCTACTGCCCAGTGTCCACAACCACGTCAATATAGAGGTTTCTTTGAGTGTGGACATACTAGCCACAAGGTGAGAGAGTGTCCTAGACTCCGGACATATGTGTCACATCGGAGTATTCAGTCGAGTAGAGGGTGCCCAATATGGGAGGCCCGACCCGTTGATGTGTTTCATATAGTAGGCTTGAGGCTGCTTCGCCAGAGGATGTCATACATGTATGCTTTTGATTTGTTACAGAGGGGCACCATTCATATTTTTTTTCGGTTCTGCTTATCGGGATGAGTTCCCTTATTTGTTGTTTCACTTATGGGTGAGTTTCATGATTAGCACTCTGTTTATGTGTTTAACCCTGTTGGGATATTTTATGAGTGGTAGCCCATGTATATCGTTTGTTTTATTTATTATTGAGAGTTGCGATACTAGAAGTGAATTCATGTTGTCCATTATGGTAGGTTTGATGTGATTCCTGAGTAATTTGGTTACGATTTGTGATTTGATACTCTACCGGGGTGAGAGTTCAGTAAGTGTTGTGATTTTATTGGTAGAATTGAGTTACTGGAAGAATTTAATTGGTATGATGTGTATTCGGCTTGTGATTCAGAGTTGAGGGTGAGACCCTCACGTATCTATGTGATTTGATATGTTTGAGCCGGGCTGCGTGCCGCGGTTGAAGTTATATCAGGATGAGATCCTTGTGGTTTGTTCATATACCTTGATTCTTTGTTTTAAATTAATTCAAATCATGGTTCTGATAGAGGGTTGTGCCTGTCGGGCTTGTTTGATATTTCTCTTATGTGTTTCTCTTTACATATTCAGTCATTTTCGTTTTATGCTTCTTGAATTTTAGCTTGCGGGGTGTGTGCCCGGTGGTGTTAGTTGTGACTTGTTGATCCGGGTGTATAGTTATGAGGTTTCAGTGTTTCTTGCATCATTTTCAACTTGTGGAGGTTTGAAACGGGTTGCTAACGGATGTGAGGTTAATTGCCAATGCTGGTTTTGATTACGGGCAACTATTGTGATAAAAAATGTTATTATGGGCCTATTTGTGGTGTGTCATGTTGGGTGGTCGTACCTTGTGGGTGTAGGCAGGAGTCGTTGTAGCTGGTTGAGACTAATACCGGGTATGGATTTAGAGTTGAGTCTTTTGGAGATGAATGGAAGGTGAGAATTTTGACTATGAGGCTTATCGGTGTTGGAAGAAAGGATAAATTACAGATGAGCTGGTGTCATGAGGCTTATGTGGATTGGGGTGACGTGGGGTCACCCGGAGGTGTTCATTAAGTGATTTTAAGACTTCGAGGTGATTCTTGGCACGTTCGAGGATGAACGTTTGTTTAAGAGGGGGAGAAAGTAACGACCCGACTGGTCTTTTTGAGAATCTAAATCTTGTTTGGCAGAATTAGGTCTTGAGCAGCTTCGAATTATGTGTATTGACTTGCGTACATGGTTGAATTCAGTTAGCAGATGATTCAGAGTCAAATCGGAAGAAGGATTCAAGTTTTGGAAGCTTAAGCGCTAAGAATTGACCGGAATTTGACTTTAGTGTAAACGGCTCCGAAATGGGTTTTGGATGATTTCAACAGCTTAGTATGGTGATTTTTGTCTTAGCCGTTGATAAGTTGATATTTTACCAACATATCTCCTCTTGATACTTAGGCTTTTGTGTGATTTTGTTGAGAAACTAAGGCATTTATTGAGGTTTATTGGCATATTTCAAGTGCCAAGTGGTTTAGAGGTGATGGTGAAGAAACCATGTGAAAACGAGTCAAAAAGGAGCTAAAATGGACAATGGAAGTCTGCCCAGTGAATTACCCTTCACGAACACAGAGGTCCATCGCGAACGTGTAGCAGCAGGAAGCCAGACCTTCACGAACGCGAAGGATACATCACGAACGCAGAGCAGCAGAACTCAAACCTTTGCGAACGCAAAGCTGAAGGAAACAAGCCTTCACGAACGCGAAGGTGTAGTCGTGGACGCGATGAAGAAATGGGAGGAAAAGCCTGGGCAGTTCTGGAATTTCACGATTTTGACCCCAAACCATTTAATACACAAACCAGCTCATCTTTGTCTTATTTTCAGTCCTTAGACTAGAGAGAACATGTTTTGGAAGCTAGGGTTCTTGCACGCACATTTGGTTCTTGAAGATTTGAAGCTTGTGGTTGAGAATTTCTTACTCATTTATGCTAATTTCTTCATTTCCTTTCTTTGTATTGAATATTTAAGTGTGTAGTATTTTTTCCAACACTTGAATCTTGTTTATGGAAATATTCATATTTAAAGTGTGGATTAAATATCTTGTTGTGCTTATGTATTGAACGATTTTTAATTACATTTAAGTGAGTTATTGTTTCTTTAATTATTCTTGTTCTATAATGTTTACAAAGGTATTATCTAACCCTAGGACTCGTTCATTAACTTTTAATTAATTTTTGAAAAGGTTATTTGAGGTTGGGAAAGATTAATTAACAAGAACTTGAGGCTTTAACCCTCATTTTATAGATTCTACCTAGGGATAGGATTGAACTACTTGTAGCCGTATTGGGGTGTGCTTAATCTCTTAATTTTTGCAGGGATAATTCAATTAGGAAGTCTCGCTAGTCTTCGGAAGAAGCTAATATAGAATTGTTACCCGAGGCTAATTAACATAAACTCGCCCATATTTGTAAAATCGTGAAATACATTGGATCATTACTTGAGTGTAAATCCCGACGCATCTATGCTTGTAGCCATTGATCATTTTACATGCTTTCTAGGTTAGTATACATTTTTGCAATTAGATATAAATATTTTCTCAAATCAAATTCTAAGTATTTGGCATTGCACAATAAGTGATAATTTCTTACATTCCTAATCGCCTACATGTTGTTCCTTGTGGGATTCGACCTCGACTCATAGTTGGGTAAATTATATTGCATACGAACGTGTCCATTTACCTTTTAGTAGTGGATTTGGACCTCATCAAAATTGGCTCCGTTGCCGGGGAACAATTTGGCGTATTTAAGTTGTTTGAGAAGTAAGCGTAAGTGATTTGGTCCCAACTTGTGAATATTTGTGTAATTATTTTCTTATCTTTATTTATATTCTTGTTTGTTTCTTGTTTACTTTCTTAATTTTTAAAAAAAAGATAGTATCATATAATGAAAATTGGTCGGATGGTCGTTGTTCATAGTTTGATGACCCTTGTCCTTATTGTGGAGGACCACACTCTTGGAAAAATTGTTTAAATTCTCCCGGGGGTGAATTGTACGCACAATCTCAAACCCATGAGTGGAGAATTTGTGATAAGTGCGGTCATCAAAATAGTCATTGGGATAACTGTGCTTATTTTTCCTTCCCTTCCCCATGCCCCCGCTATGATGATTCTACTTTTTGTGATGAAAATTTTAGGGATATGGAAGTGGAAGAAATTGAGCATGGTCAAAATGGAGAGCTCAAGCTCATGTTAGAATGCCTACTTGAAGGAGGAAACAAAGAGCAAAATGCCTTGGAGGAGCTTTTGGAAAATATCCTCCAAAATGATTTGGCGCTTGAAAGGATGAATTCACAAATGGGAGAAATGCTTGAAGCTTTAGAGCCCCAAAAAGTCTCGGAAGTGAATGATATCCAAGAACCTTCCTTAGATGTGGAAGCCGAAAATCCTTCCTTGGCACTTGATCAAAACCAAGAAGAACTCTCAAATGCGCAAAATGAGAAAATGATGCTCATGTTGGAGGCCATTCTTAAAAATGAGGAGAAGCAAATCTTGGAACGTGAGGACTTAAAACAAGCACTACATCAAAATGATGAGACTATCCGCACTTTGGAAGATCAAATTAAATCATTGATTGAGGCTCACTATGCCTATCAATTTGAAAGTGTGGAAGAAGGTCAAGAAGAGTCCAACTCCGAGGAAGAAAGTGAGATTTACTTTGAGGAATCAAGAATTGAACATCCGACAACCGACTCCATGAGTGTTAGTAATGTCGAGAAAAATATGGAATTAGAGTCAACCGGTGAAATTGAAAAGATGATTGAGATTGACTCTAGTTCGGGGAAAAAAGAGGATGTCAAAATCCGTGAAGAATTGCAATTTGGAGGTTTGATGTCACATTCCAAGTATTTTTCAATATTTGAATTGTGTGGTGATATGGGAATTGAACTATATGAGTCAATGATGAATTGAAAGGAGGAAAGGCAAAGACCATACAACTTACCATTTAAGGGAACAAGAAGGCAAAATGACATTCCTCACATGAAAGCCAAGAAATGCAAAATGAAGAAAGTAAAGTTTGGCTTAATCATTAACTTACCAACCCCACTGCTCGTGGGCACAAGCTTGATTCCAAGTTAGGTGCCTAATTCATATCGTCCAAGTAGTGAGAAAAATGATAAAGTTGATCCGCGTCATGCCACGACATTAAATGCGGCACTTGGTGGGAGGCAACCCATCATTTTCTAAATTTTTAGTCGTTTTTGAAATTTTATTTTTTAGAATAGCTTAGTACACTGTTTTTGACTAATCTCCAAGTTTCACATTTTTTGGAGTTATTTTGAGCAGGTTGCATGGTCCCGGCAGTCCAAACCAATAGATGCTGGAAATTGCAGAAACAGAGCTTCACGTTCGCGATAGATCTTCGCGTTCGCGATGTATGGCCTATTCTAAAGATTCGTGTTCGCGTGGACTCACTCGCATTCATGACAGATCAGCCAGATTTAGTCTTCACGTAGGCGACACTGCGCTCGAGAACGCGTAAGGTTGGGTAAGTTAAAATCCTATAAACACGGGAAACAGGCACTTGACACCTCTTTGCTCAAAGAACAGTCTCTTCTACTCCTTAAGCACCCAAAAATTAAATTATCAATAATCTTCAAGTCTATTGCGATTTTACATCTCCATTTGATAGGTATGTGATGTCCCCTCTTGTCTCTTGACTCTTTATTCTCTTTCTTGGTCTAAAAAAATAGAAGAACAACCATAGTTTTTTTGTGCTTAGGGTTCAAATTTTGAGTTCCAATTGTCAACCTTGGGTGTGAAATTTGTTGTGCTTGCTGGGTGAGGTTGGTTGAGTGAAAGTGTGTGATTGTTAGTAAAAATTTTTGGGCAAGATGTGTGCCAAATTTTATTGAAAAATGAGAAGGAAAAGAGGGCACACACACTGTTTGAAAAAACGCGTGAAAGAAAAATTGGGCTAGGCGATGAAGATGACCTTCGCGAACGCGATGGTTTGCTTGCGAACGCGAAGGCCCAAAACTGTGCAAACAAGTTTTTGACCTTCGAGAACATGATGGTCTGCTCGCAAATGTGAAGGTCTAAATCTGGGCAAAATAATTTTGCTCTTCGCGAATGCGGCAGTCCTCTCGCGAACGCGGAGAGCAATCACTGGCAGTCCCAAAAATGGCTAAAAACAGTAGCTTCGCACAGCTCTGCCTGGGACCTTTTTCGCCCATTTCTTTAGCCTAAATACTTCCTAATACATTGTTTTAAGTGTCTATATGATGTTTTCACATTGTTGGTCTATTTTGTAGGTACGTTGGGCATAAAATGGTTTCGGAACACAATGAAATTGAGCAAGAACATGTCCTCGAAGCTGAACAAGAGGAACCTTTGATCATGACCTGTTTTTATCTGCGGAATGTGAAAGAAAATATGACGAACTCTTGTAAAAAACCATCGTCAGGGAAAGGGGCATTAACATGGAAAAGGTTGAAGCTAAAATGCCGGGCTTCTACACAAGATTGGTAGAAAGCAGGTGGATTTGTTTTGCCGATCAACCAAATGATGCCAACCACACAGTAGTGTTAGTATTTTATGCAAACGCCTTGAGGACCGATTTCCAAGGAACATTAGTTACTACTGTGCGGGGGTGTGCAAGTCCATTTCAGCCCTGTGGTGATCAATGACCTTTATGGTCTTCCTAATGCCGATAATTATGTTTACAAAAGCAGAGAAAAAGCAGGGGGAACCCAATGGTTGGTGGACAAATTGCATGATGGGGTGACCCCGAAGTGGTTGACAACACACAAGGGAGTTGATTCACATGACTTCACTGCTAAGGCAAAGACGTGGCTCTCTATTATCTGTGCAAGAGTCATGCCTTCTACAAATGACACTTATGTGACACCAAAGAGGGCACTGATCATTGCTGCTATCATGGATGGACTACCCGTGAATGTGGGGGAGCACATTGTTAGAGAAATCGAGGAAGCCACCCATGTGAGGTCCAAGAGCCTATTCTTCCCATCCTTGATCACTCGGCTATGCTATGATTGTTGGGGTGTTAAAACGCCCAAATAATGTTGAGAAAGGTCCGGGAAAGCCGATGACCGCCGGATCCTTTGCACCTGCACCATGGTCATTTGACCCCATGGGACCACTCCGGTCAGGACCTTACACTATGCGTCACCTATCTAGTGAGATACATGGAGTAGATGCACACATTAGGCAGCTTGTAGCTGGACTTCTTACTGGCCCACCTGGGACTAGCACATCTACTGGCACTGCTACACCACTATCCCTGGATGACATGGTCAAAGAGCAAAAAACAATAACGAGCAAGATGGAGTCCATGAACAACATGTTGGAAAATATGAGCCACCGACAAGGGAAGATTGAGAAGCGACAGAGAAATTTCAAGGACCACGAAAAGAAAAAGAGCAAATTCTTGAACAAGATGATGGATAAGCTGAGGTCATTTTGCAGTTCAAATGTCTCGGGTGATGGTGATGATGAGGAGGAGCTCGAATTTCTCTCTAGCTCCAACTCCGAGTGATGCAGTATTCAGGGAGCACTTTCCACCATTTTACTCTATTTTGTTTAGTTGCATTGGGGACATTGCAACATTTCTAGTTGGGGGTGGCTTCTTGTATAACTGTAGATATGGTAGATTGGTAGTTTGTTTTCATGTGATGTTATTTTTTTTCATGTTATGTGCTATATTAGTATGTTTATTAGCTTCTTGATTTTTTTTTATATATAGTATATTTTATTGACTTGATGTTTATTAGCTTCTTTATTTCTTTTATGGTATGTTTTATTTCGGTGGCGGTATCCTTGGTTTCTTTTCACCACGGTTCTTTTTTCGAGGATGCCACTTTTCTTTTCTGAACCGGGTAACTTTTGGTAAATTTTTGTTTCGACTTTTCCTGATGATGGATAGCTAGGCGACTTTCTTAAGGGAATTAGTCTTGTAGTTTAAATATAGTTTTTGTTAATTTAGGAAGAATAAGTGGTATGAGTTAGGTTTGTGCCCATTGTCCAATTTGCGGCTTGCTTTGTACCAACATGATTTAAACCTCGGCATATGAATTCTTGATTCTTGGAAAAGAAAAATGATTGATGAAATATCATTGGCATGACTTTTAGACTCAATTTTTGGCTCTTTGATTCACTAAATAGCTTCTTAGGCTATATGTGATTTCCTTGAGATTCATTGGTTTCAATTGGATTTTGGATTTGTATTCCACTTGAGTTTTCATGTTCCATGTGTGGTGATACTTATTGTGAGGTTCTTTTTCATCATTTGTAGTCTAGAACTTGCCCAAAATGTTCTTCAAGTCAAAATCCTAGACTAACTTGGGTTGAAAAATGATGTTAGGCCTTCCTTGGACCGCTATTGTGGCCTAAATTTCCTACCCTTGCATATTTTCCCTAGTCAACGCCTTTTGAGCCTTTTAAATTTTTCTTTGGCAACCATATTACAAGCTATCACTTTATTGATTTTATTTTGGAACCCTACCCCCCTAAGTAATTTAAAGTACGAACATAGGCTAAAAGCCTAAGGTTGGGGGTGAAGTTTGGAAAAGTTGTGATATGAAGTTGCTTAAAAGGTAAAAGGTGAATAAAAAAGAGAAAAAGAGTAATATTTGAAAAAAAGAAAAGAAGGAAAAATAAGGAATTGTGAATAAATGGAAGACTAGGTGATGAAATAAAAAATGAAGAAAGGGTGGAAAAAGTTTTGAAGGAAGTGTGCTTTAATTGTTGAAAATTGTAGTGCTTAGGGAGGTTTTGAATCACTCTTATCCAAATTGTGCCCTACCTTAAACAAAAGCCTAAATTACAACCCTTTAAGTCCTAATTGATTTTGAACCAAGTGTGTCTACATTAGTGGAGAAATACATGAAAGGCAAGCCTATGACACTACTTTTGTGCATTTGAATATCTTTGTGAGATAGAGAGTTAATTCTTTCCATTTGATATCCCATGTATGTTTTGAATTGAATTTTATGAGTGTGGGGTTCTCTCTTAAGTTTGAGGGAACATGAGATTTGATTTGTGAATTTAATCCCATTTTCAATTGGGAGGAATGAACAAGGGAAGATAATTGTGATAGAGAGGCAAATTTTGAAGCTTTAGTGTCATAACTTGGTTGCTACTTTGATTAATGTAGTATTTGAGCACTTGAATTGGAATAAAAATTGTGAGAAGTTGGTGATACATATTGTTTGGATTAATTGTTGGTACCAACCGAAGTCATTAGATTGTGCTTAAGTTGAACCCTTTTGACTTAAAATGATGTTTGGTATTCCATTGAGCTCGATTGGTAATTTTATTGAAGGATGGTCTTAGTTTTTGAATTGCTTGAGGATAAGAAATAGTTTAAGTTTGAGGGTTTGATAAGTTGGTATTTACCAACTTATCTCCTCTTGATAAGAAATAGTTTAAGTTTGTGAAACTAAGGCATTTATTGAGGTTTATTGGCATATTTTAGGTGTCAAGTGATTTAGAGGTGATGGTGAAGAAATCATGTGAAAACGAGTCAAAAAAGGAGCTAAAATGGACAATGGAAGTCTGCCCAGTGAATTACCCTTCGCGAACGCGTAGCAGCAGGAAGCCAGACCTTCGCGAACACGAAGGTACATCGCGAACACGGAGCAGCATAACTCAAACCTTTGCGAACGCGTAGGGACAATCGTGAACGCGAAGCTGAAGGAAACAAACCTTCACGAACGGGAAGGTGTAGTCGCGAACGCAATGAAGAAATGGGCGGAAAAGCCTAGCCAGTTCTGGAATTTTACGATTTTGACCCCAAACCATTTAATACACAAACCAGCTCATTTGTAAAATATCTTTGGCTTATTTTCAGTCCTTAGACTAGAGAGAACATGTTTTGGAAGCTAGGGTTCTTGCTCACACACTTGGGTCTTGAAGATTTGAAGCTTGTGGTTGAGAATTTCTTACTCATTTATGCTCATTTCTTCATTTCCTTGCTTTGTATTGAATATTTAAGTGTGCAGTATTTTTTTCAACACTTGAATCTTGTTTATGTAAATATTCATATTTAAAGTGTGGATTAAATATCTTGTTGTGCTTATGTATTGTACGACTTTTAATTATATTGAAGTGAGTTATTGTTTCTTTAATTATTCTTGTTCTTTAATGTTTCCAAAGGGATTATCTAACCCTAGGGATGAGATTGAGCTACTTGTAGCCTTATTTGGGTGTGCTTAATATCTTAATTATTTTAGGGATAATTCAATTAGGAAGTCTCGTTAGTCTTCGGAAGAATCTAATATAGATTTTTTACCCGAGTATAATTAACATAAACTCGCCCATATTTGTAAAATCATGAAATACATTGGACCGTTACTTGAATGTAAATCACGACGCATCCATGTTTTAGCCATTGATCCATTTACTTGCTTTCTAGGTTAGATTACATTACATTTTCACAATTAGATATAAACATTTTCTCAAATCAAATTCTAAGTGTTTCACATTGCACAATAAGTTTTAATTCTCTTACATTCCTAATCGCGTACATATTGTTCCCTGTGGGATTCAACCCCGATTCATAGTTGGGTAAATTATATTGTATGCGACCATGTCCATTTACTTTTTAGTAGTGGATTTGGAGGTGGAGGCTTTGACCAATAGTTGAATTCAATGATATCAGGGTCGGAATGCGATTCCGAGAGTTGGAACAACTCCATTCTGTCATTTGGGACTTGCTTGCAAAATTTTACGTCATTCCGGGTTCATTTGATAGGTTTATGCACGAGATTTTGAAGTTGGAAGATTTGAAAGTTCATAAGTTGATTCATGATGTGATTCGTAGGTTCGACGTTGTTTGATGATTTGAGACCCCGAGCGAGTCCGTGTTAGGTTATGGAACTTGTTTGTGTGTTTAGACGTGGTTCCGGGTGCCTCGGGTGTATTTCAGATGGGCTTCAGGACAATTCCTTCTATTTTTGGATTGCTGGTTTCTGGTGTCTGATGTTCTTCTTCGCGATCGCGAAGTGCCTTTCGCGTTCGTGAAGTGTTCTACTGACCCGCCTCATTTTCCTTCTTCGCGTTCGTGTAGTATGCCTTGTGATCGCATAGCTCTGCGCATCCCCTTCTTCGCGTTCGCGTGTTCCCGTACGCGTTCACGTAGGTTCCTGTTCCCTGTTCTTCGCGTTCGCGTCACTTCACTCGCATTAGCGAAGGGTCTTCTCAGCAACCTCATTTTCCTTCTTCGTGAACGCGTAGAAACCTAGGCAGCAAAATATATTTCCCAAATCGAGGGTTAGGCCATTTTTATCATATCTTGACTTGTAGAGTTCGATTTTGAGCGATTCTTTGCGGGGTTTTCAAGAAAATCGATTGGGTAAACTTTCTTCGCCTATAATTTATTATATTCCGTGACTTTATCTTTATTTTTATCATTTAATTTGTGTTTTGAGTCGAGGAAAATGGAGGTTTTTGAAGAAAATTTTAAAATGATAAATCATGATTTGAGGGACGAAATGGTATCGGAATTTGATAATTTTAGTATGGTTGAACTCGTATCGGAACGGGTGTTTGGATTTTCTGAAATTTGTTTGGTTCTAAGGTGCGGACCTGGGGGTGGACTTTTGGGTCGATTTTTAGATTTGATAAATATTGAGTCTTTATGATTTGGAGTAGTTTCTTATGAGTTTTATTTGTGCTTTGAAGTTATTTTGGTTAGATTTGAGCCATTCAGAGGTCATTTCACCCGAGAAGTTCATTTTAGAGTATCAGTTGGTCTTCCTTGAGGTAAGTATCTTGCCTATCCTTGTGTGGGGGAACTACTGATGTGCCGGAGAATTTCGGCACATTTAATACCAATTGCTTAGATTTTAGCTCGTTTTAAATTCAATTTTCTTTTATACTTATGTAATTTTGATGTTTTGCAGTGTATGAAGCTTGAGGACCCAAAAACATGGAAATGGAATCAAAACGCCATAAAAGGACAAGAAAGAGGCAAAATGCGACCGCAGAGTTGAAAATGCGGTCCGCAAATCCAACATGTGGACCGCATAATGCTTAGGGGAACCGCAAAATCCAACAGTTAGTTTGGCCAAAACCAAGTGAAGAAATGCGGTGCATTATGCGACCGCATAACAGGTTTGCGGGCCGCATAATGGATCGAAAAACCCCTGTAGAAGTGGCTGAGAGCAGAAATGCGATGACACCATGCAACCTCATATCAACAATGCGGACCGTATAACCTGAATGTAATGACTTCCTAGAACCTAGGGTTTCGATGATGCGGTGGACTTGAAGAGAATGCGGACTGCATATCTATTATGCGACAGAAATACGGTCGCATATCTGACCTGGAAGGGCATTTTTTTCCGAAAATGATCCTGAGTTTTAGCCCACTATAAATGAATTTATTGGGGTTTTGTGGAGGCATCTTGTCTGGAAAAAGAGATACAATCCAAAATTTGAATAGTCCCATCTTTTGGAAGCTTTGAAGTGAAGAATCTTGCACTTTTGTAAGCACTATGACATTTAATATTTTCTTCTTTTTGTATTTTAGCATGCGTGGCTAGTTTTAAATAGTAAGGTTGTGGACCATAAATGGGTGCAATGTCAATGGGTGTTTAACATTTAATATATGTATAATGGGTTGTTGGTATTTATTTACTTCTCATTCTTCATTTATTGTTGGTGGTTGTAAACTTTAACAAGCGCCATTATATTCTTTCTCTACTTGGAAAAGTGAGTTAGGGTCGAAGAGAAATGAAAGGAGCTCTTAGAAAGGTAACTGAATGCGTATCCGGTGTTTGGTAGAAGTAAATATCAAAGACTCAAGGTTTTAAACCTTGTTTAATGGAATCGCTTAGGAATAAGTGGATATTATTTGACATAAATTGATTACTCTTAATTGCAACTCTTCTATATTTGGAAAAATCATAAAGAGAAATACTACCCAACTATTGGAAAATATTGGGTAGTCATTTAGAAATCATTTGCATATCAAAAGGACTTTCCATTAGAAATATATCATATTAACACCGATAGCATTACATTTCATTGAAGGGGACACAACCTTGGTTTAGTGAATCAAATTAATTACAACCTTATTTAATCATACTTGTTATTATTTCACTAAATTACAATCCAATCTATTACCATACTCTTGTTACTCTAACTGAATAGAAATACGATTTAAGTTAAGATTCACACTACTCAAGTAAACTTTTCACGCCTATTCCCTGTGGGATTTGACCCCAACCTCGTTGGCCTACTATATTTGGCATCAAATTTTGGCGCCGTTGCCGGGAAATACAGTTTTGAAATTACTAACTAGTGTGCACTTTACTTTACATCTTTTCTATTCCATCACATTTTGCTTGCTTTGCTTGGTGTGATAGGTGAGAATGGACGATTATGATGAAGAAGAGTATCCATTTGCGGACATTGAGGAATATCTTGATGATACCTACGCTATCCTTCCTCCACGGGTGGAAGATGCTACATTCAAAGTAGAACACGTGTTAATCCTAATGCTTAAAGAAGAAGGATTATTCAGAAACTCTATTGATGATGATCCAACGCAACACCTTAGGAATTTCTTGGGTGTGTGAGCCATGCATAAACATAATAATGTAACAGACGACGCCTTGAGATTGCGAGTATTCAAATACTCATTGACTGGAGAAGCAAGAAAGTGGATTCAAAATCTACCTCCTCAATCTATCACTTCTTAGCCCGAGTTTTTCCGTGCCTTCTTTTCCAAGTGGTTCCCTCAGAGCAAGAAGTCTGATCTTAGAGATAAAATCTTCTTCTTCAAACAAATACCAGGAGAACACTTACATGAAGCGTGGGACCGATTCAAGTTATACTTAGTGAGGTCACCGAACCATGGTTTTTTGGATGCTATTCTGATGGAGAAGTTCTACATGGGTTTCGATCCATCGTCCCAGTCCATAGCAAAAAGCGCGGCAGACGAATCTTTTATGGACAAATCATTCACCCGGATTACACAAATTCTGGGTAAAATGGCCAAACACAATCAAGCATGGCATTCCGAAGATGCTAGTGGTGGAATTTCCTATGGTACTCCCTCTCTTACCAACATGATAAAAGAAAATCAAGAGAGAGACCAGTTGACAAAGATGTTCACGGAGAGTCAAACGAAGAAGGTAAATGTTGTGGAAGACATGCAACCAACGGGAAATCAAGAGTTTGAAGAAGCCAACTATGTTCATAATTCTCAAGGAGGGTATCACAAAAAAAATAAATGGAGGCCAAACTCGCAAGGGCAAGGCCAACAAAATTGGAGCAATGACCAAGGTGGTTCGAGTCAAGGTAATTGGATCAACAACAATAGCAATTATGCCAACCGGAGCTCCAACCCCTATGTTCCACCGAAGGGGCAATATTACAAGGAGGGTCTTTCAAATGAATCCAAGTTAGAATGGGTGCTTGAAAAGATCTTGCAAAATCAAAAGAGAGGTGATGCTACAATGAAGAACATGTCCGAAATCGTGGGGTCACATACCGCCTCTATACAAAAGCTTGAGATGCAAATGCGAGACTTGACAAGAGAAAAAAATCCCAAGCTAAAAGGTACTCTTCCAAGTGATACAATTGTCAACCCAAAGGGAAATGTGAGCGGTTTATCTTCTCATTGAATGGCTATTATGACTAGAAGCGGGAAAGTCCTTCAAGATGAGAGTGAACAAGTAGTTGAGGTAGATGATCTTGATCAAGAAGTTGAGGCACAAGTTGAAGTGCAGGTTGTTGTTGAAAGTGAGAAGCCCTCCCAAGAGGTAAAAATCCAGAAAGCAAAGCATGAAGAGGATAAGGAAAAGGTGAAGGATACCCCAAAATCTCCTCCACCGATTCCTCGACCTACTCGTCCATTCCCTCAAAGGCTTGCAAGAAGGGTAGATGATGGCAAGTTCGAGAAGTTCTATGATATTTTGAAGCAATTGTCGGTAAACATCCCTTTCTTGGATGCTTTCCAAGAGATGCCGGGATTTGCCAAATACTTAAAAAACTTGATGACCAAGAAGAGATCTACAAAGAATTAAGTGGTGAGTATGACTCACCGGGTTAGTTCTATTATTACCACAATAACCGTTGAGAAGAAGGAAGACCCGAGAGAATTCACCATCCCATGTACTATCGGGTTGAGAGATTTTGCAAGGGCACTTTGTGATAACGGTGCTAGCATAAATTTGATGCCTCTTGCTATTTACAAGCAAGAGGGATTGGGGTTGCCAAGACCTACAAGTATGATATTGCAAATGGTCGACCGTTTAATCAAGAGACCATTGTTGATGATGTCTTAGTGAAAGTGGGAAAGTTCATTCTCCCGGCCGACTTTGTTATCCTTGATTGTGCGGTTGACAAGGAAATTCCTATCATACTGGGAAGACCATTCCTTGCCATTGGAAGAGATTTGATGGACTCGGAATGAAATGAAATCAATTCCGAGTGAATGATGAGGAAGTCACTTTCCAAGCTAGTAAGGATTTGAAGTTGCCGAATGCATATGAAGGGATCTCGGTAATAGATGTTGTTGATGAGGTCGAGGATGCTAGTGACATGAAGATGGAGGAAGAGTGCCTTGGTGAGGCCTTGGAGGCAATCTTGGTAAATTTTGATAGAGAAGACATGGAGGGGTATGTAGAAGCCGTGAATGCATTGGAAGGATGTGGGTCCTACTCTTATGCACCGAAGAAGCTCTCTCTTCACTTAGAGAATAGAACCACTCCTCCCGCAAAGCCTTCCATCATGGAGCCACCACAACTTGAGCTCAAGCCACTTCTATCACATTTGAGGTACAAATTTCTTGGCTCTAATGATACTTTACCCGTAATCATTTCCTCTTTGTTGGATGATGTGCAGGTAGGAAAATTGTTAAATGTCTTGCGGGAGCACCGACAAGCAATTGGATGGACAATAGCGGACATCCAAGGGATTCCCGCTAGAATTTGTGAGCATAAAATCCAATTGGAGGAAGGAAGCAAGCCGAGTGTTGAACACTAAAGGAGATTGAATCCATCGATGCAAGAGGTGGTCAAGAAAGAGATAATCAAGTGGTTGGATGCCGGGATTATCTACCCCATTGCGGATAGTTCGTGGGTGAGTCCGGTGCAATGTGTACCAAAGAAGGGAGGCATGATAGTAATTCACAATGAAAAGAATAAGCTTATCCCTACACAGACGGTCACCGGGTGGAGAATATGCATGGACTATCAGAAGCTCAACAGTGCCACGTGCAAAGATCATTCCCTATGACTTTTATTGATCAAATGCTTGATCGGATTGCGGGAAGATCATTTTATTGCTTCCTTGATGGGTATTCCGGTTACAAACAAATCAATATAGCATTGGAGGACCAAGAAAAGACAACATTCACTTGCCCTTATAGAAATTTTGCCTTTAGCCAGATGCCGTCTGGTTTATGAAACGCTCCGTCTACCTTTCAAAGATGCATGATGTCCATCTTCTCAGACATGGTGGAGGATTTCCTAGAGGATTTCATGGATGACTTTTCGGTGGTAGGTGATTCTTTTGAGCATTGTCTTGACAATCTTAGATAAGTGCTCAAGCGATGTGAGGAGACCAACCTTGTACTTAACTGGGAGAAATGCCACTTCATGGTGGACGAAGGCATTGTCTTGGGGCACAAATTTCAAAATATGGCATAGAGGTTGATCGAGCAAAAAATGAAATCATCTCCAAACTTCCTCCACCAACATCGGTAAAAGGTGTCCGAAGCTTTTTAGGGCATGCCAGATTTTATCGGCATTTTATCAAGGACTTATCCAAAATTGCAAATCCTATGTGCAAGCTCCTTGAAAAAGACGCCAAGTTTGTGTTTGATGAAAAGTGCCTGAAGGCATTTGAGGAGCTAAAAGAGAAGCTCACCATGGCACCCATTATTGTCACACCGGATTGGTCTCTTCCATTCGAGCTCATGTGTGACGCCAGTGGTGTAGCTATTGGAGCAGTTCTGGGTCAATGACATAACAAGGTTCTTCATCCTATATATTATGCAAGCAAGACACTCAATGGTGCGCAAGTGAACTATACTATGACAGAGCAAGAGCTTCTTGCCATTGTATATGCTTTTGAAAAGTTCCGAGATTATTTGTTGGGGTCTAGGGTGGTGGTCTACACCGATCATGCCGCTCTTCACTATTTCATGGCGAAGAAAGATGCCAAACCAAGGTTAATCCAGTGGGTCCTCTTATTGCAAGAATTTGACTTTGAGGTCAAGGACCGAAAGGGCACAGAAAACCAAGTGGCAGATCATCTCTCTAGGCTTGAAGAAGATGGGCGACCAAAAGAAAATCTTGACATCAATGATGCCTTCCCTGATGAGCATATTTTGGCATTGTTTTAGCATATTTTGAGTCTTGAAGACAAGAGAAAACATTTTTGGAATCTAGGGTTTGCACACACACTTGGGTTTTGAATATTTCAAGCTTATGGTTAAGGATTTCTTACCCATTTATGTTTATTTCTTCATTTCCTTGCTTTGTATTGAATATTTAAGTGTGTAGTTGTAACGACCCGACCGGTCGTTTCGTGAGATTAGCCCCGCTTCCCCCAATCCTACTTTATCATATATTGCTTAGCCTGTTTATGTTGTGTTGGGTCAGTTGGTTTGGGTTCGGAGTGGTCGTGGTGAGAACAGAGGCACTTAGCCTCTTAAAATAACTTAATAGTTGATAAGTCAAACTGGGAGTTGATTTATTGGTAAACGACCCCAGAATGCGAATTTTATGGCTCGGATATCTTCGTTAGGTGGTTTGCGACTCAGGAGTGTGTTCGAAATGAAGTTTCGATGTCTGGTGTAGAATTAGGCTTGAATTGGCAAATGTTAGTTTTTAGCGATTTCTGGTCGGCAGTGGAAAATAGGCTATAGGGGTCGGAATGGAATTCCGGCAGTTGGAGAAGGTTCGTAATGTCATTTGGGTATGCGTGAAAATTTTCAGGTCAATCGGATGTATTTTGGTTGGTTTCGGCGTCATTGGCGAAATTTAGAAGTTTTAAAGTTCAGGTTTGAATTTGATGTAATTTTTGTGTTGTTTTAGGTGTTTCGAAGGCTCGACTAAGTTTTAATGATGCTATGGGGTGTATTGGTATGTTTGGTTGGGTCCCCGAGGGGCTGAGGATTGATTTCGAATGGTTAGCGGAGGTTTGGACTTAGGAAATTTGCAGCAAATTGCTGCTGGTGTGAATCTACTGATGTGGCCGCACCTGTGATAGGGGAGCCGCAGGTGCGAAAAGGGGCTAGGCAGGAGGAATCCGCAGGTGCGAAGAATGGGCCGCACCTGCGGAGCCGCAGGTGCGGAAAAGGGATCGCAGGTGCGAGAATTGGACTGTTAGTGGGATTTTGCAGGTGCGCACATGGGACTGCAGGTGCGGATTAACTGGGCAGAACAATATAAAAAGTTCCTCCGCGAATATTTTGTCATTTCTCCCATTGTTGCATTCGGGTTAAGCTTGTTTGAGGGCAAATTGAAGGGGGAATTCGAAGGTCTTCAGTGGAGGTAAGTTCCCGGATTATAAAACTCGTTTCTATGCTATTTTGTGCAGATTAGGCTCATAATTTGAAGAATTAAAGTGGAAAAAAAAGTTGGAAAAAATGGGGAGGAAATTTGGAAATTCTTTTGGTGATTTGACTGGGGAATTATGGTCTGATTGTGGAGTTTTTGGAATGTATAGATACATGGGAGGGTGATAATTCTAGTGATGTAAATTTTATTGAATTCCGAGACGTGGGCCCAGGGCTCGAATTTGGCCGAATTTTGAGAATTGTGTTAAAATTTATATCTTTCGATTGGGTTTTGTTCCGTTAGCATATATTTACGATGTTAATCTGATTTTGGTTAGATTCGGAGCATTTGGGAGTCAATTCGAGGGGCAAGCGCATCGCGGAGTAGCTTTTGGGATGTATCGAGGTAAGTAACGATTGTAACTCTAAACCTGAGGGTATGACACCCCGTATTTGATATTATATTGATAAATGAGGTGACGCACATGCTAGGTGAGGAGCGTGGGGGTGTGCACCGGCAGGGATTGTGACTTGGTCCGTCTCGTAGCGACTATTAAGTCGCGTATTCGATTTGAAACCTTACAACATCATGTCTTTCAGAAGTTTATACTTGTTTATGAGCAATGAGCCATGTTTGGGGCCTTGTGCCTATCTGTTTAGACCCTCAAGGGTATTTTCCATGTTTGCGGCCTTCTGCCGACCTGTTTAGGCCCTCTAGGGGTACGTTTACACTATTCTACCACTATCCTGTTGGAAAACTCAGTCATGTTTCCTACTTGTTGTTATTTTCACTGTTATCCCACTGCTTTGAAAACTCTTAAAAGTATTTTGGGCTGAGTCCCGTAAGTTGAGATAAACTGCCCAAGTGGCTTGTGAGGGTGACTGAGTCAGGCCGAGAGCCGAGTATGTGAGGATAGCTATGGATCGGGCTGCGCGCCGCAACAGTATATATGTGTTAGGCCGAGCGCAGAGTATGTGAGGATAGTTATGGGACGGGCTGCACGCTGCAACAATATATATGTTATATATTATATGTGGGTCGGGCTGAACGCCGTAGCAATATAGATTATATATATATGGATCGAGCTGCACGCCGCAACAATATATTTTATATATGGATCGGGCTGCACGCCGCAGCAATATACATATTGGATCGGGATGCACGCCGCAGCAGATATAGCGCTTGGGCTGAAAGAGCCCCTCCAGGAGTCTGTACACCCCAGTGAGCACAGTCGACTATTATATGGATCGGGCTGCACGCCGCATCATATGTTATATATGGATCGGGCTGTACACCACAACAGTATAGATATATATAAATAGTAGTGGAGCGGGCTGCCCGTCGCAACATTTCTGTGTGTTCATGGTACTTGTTGAGTACGAATGTTAAGTGAGAGCATGAGATACTGATAGTGGAGTCACGAGTGACTGAGAGGCTTGTCCGAGAGGCTTATTTGTGAGTGATACTGTGCCTGAGGGGCTTATATTTTATGAAAAATGTTGTTTACACTCTTCTTTACACTGAGCCTCTGATAATAAATGTTGGATAGATGTTTTATACGATATTTTCTAATGGAAACCGGAGTTTTATGAAATATTCTGAATTGTAGAATTCTTGCCTTGATTTATTCATTTCCATTGTTATTTATTATATGGATTTATATGATTTAAATGCTCGCCACTACGCTCAAGTTTTTAGTTACATTGATTACTTACTGAGTTGGCGTACTCACGTTACTCCCTGCACCTCTGTGTGCAGATCCAGGTACCGGACCATCTCACTAGTTGATTTCCGGACGAGCTTGGAGTTGTTCGAGGATTGAGCTAGTTTCTCCGCGTCCCCAGCTCACCTCCTTTCCTTCCCTCAGATCATAGTTTCTTTTGGTCTTTTGTACCTCAGACTTTTGTTGTAGCAAGTCACTATGTTGTACATTGTATTTTCAGTCTTAGATGCTCATGACAGTTGACTCCAGGTTTTGGGGAAGTGTGTATTTGTTTTATCTCATTCTGCTATTTTTAAAATCTGCTAATTGTGGGAACTTATGATATATATATTGATAGCCTGAAACGGTTGGCTAGCCTAGTTCCATGATAGGCGCCATCACGATCGGCTTAGGATTTGGGGCCGTGACAGTAGTATTTATTTCCAACACTAATTCTTGTTTATGGAAATATTCATGTTTAAAGTGTGGATTATATACCTTTTTGTGCTTATGTATTGAATGATTTTTATTCTTTTATGAAGTGAGTTGTTGTTTCTTTAATTATTCTTGTTCTTTAATGTTTCCAAAGGGATTACCTAACCATAGGACTCGCCCATTAACTCCGAATTAATTTTGGAAAAGATAATTTGGGGTTGGGAAAGATTAATTAACAAGAACTTGAGGTTTTAACCCTCATTTTATAGATTCTACTTAGGAATAGGATTGAACTACTTGTAGCCATATCCGGGTGTGCTTAATCTCTTAATTGGGTTAGGAATAATTCAATTAGGAAGTCTTGTTAGTCTTTGGAAAAAGCCAATTAAGAATTATTATTCGTGGCTAATTAATATAAACTCGCTAATATTTGTAAAATCGTGAAATACATTGGATCGTTACTTGAGTGTAATTCCCGATGCATCCATACTTGTAGCCATTGATCATTTTACTTGCTTTCTAGGTTAGTTTACATTTTTGCATTTAGACATAAATATTTTTACAACCAAAGTTTAAGTGTTTGGCATTGCACGATTGTTCTCTGTGGGATTCGATCCCAACCTAGTTAGGTTATTATATTTGACAATCGACCGCTTACACTTTTTTAAAGTGTAATTTGAGCGTATCAAATTTTGGCATTGTCTTCTTCATCTGCTCCTTGGTACGCTGATGTTGCTAACTACTTGACCTTATTCCGGATGGACTAGAAGCTTACCAAAAGAAGAAGTTTTTGAGAGAGTGTCAGCAATATTATTGGGAAGAACCATTCTTGTTCCGGATTTGTGCTGATAACATCATTAGGAGGTGTGTTCCAGAAGAGGAGATGATGCCAATTCTAAAGGCATGCCCTGACTCACCTGTTGGGGGTCATCATGGGGGTAATCTAACGACGCCAAAAGTATTTGAATGTGGATATTATTGGCCGTCGATTGATCATGATGCCAATCAAATGGTCAAGGCTTGTGACCAATGTCAGAGGCAGGGATCAATCTCTAAGAGGCATGAAATGCCAATGCACTTTGTGATGGAGGTCGAGATCTTTGATGTGTAGGGAATTGACTTTATAGGCCCCTTTTTAAGCTCATGTTGTATGAAATACATCTTGGTGGTTGTGGACTATGTGTCCAAATTGATTGAAGCAATTGCCCTACCAAACAATGAGGCAAGGAGTGTAACCGCATTCTTAAAGAAAAACATATTCACGCGGTTTGGAACTCCTAGAGCCATTCTTAGTGATGGTGGGTCTCACTTCTGTAACAAGGATTTCACGGGGCTACTGGAGAAATATGGCGTCAAGCATAAGGTGGCCACACCTTATCATCCCCAATCAAGTGACCAAGTTGAAGTTTCCAACCGGGAGATAAAGAATATTCTAGCAAAGACTGTTAATGCTAACTGGACCGACTGGTCAAGGAAGCTAGATGACGCATTGAGGGCATACTGCACGGCGTACAAAACCCCTATTGGCACTTCTCCTTACCGGTTAGTCTTCGGGAAGGCTTTTCATCTACCCGTAGATTTGGAGCACAAAGCCATGTGGGCTTTAAAAAGGTTGAACTTGGACTAGGCTGAAGCTGTAAATTTAAAGTTAACACAACTCAATGAAATGGAGGAATTCTGCTTCCATGCATATGAAAGTGCAGCTGTGTACAAAGAAAGGATGAAGTTCATCCACGACTAAAAGATCTTGAAAATGGAGTTCAAGTCGGGTGACTTGGCTTTGCTCTTCAACTCAAGGCTCAAATTGTTTCCGGGCAAGCTAAAATCAAAGTGGTCCGGCCCGTTCAAGGTGGTAGATGTATCCCCTTTTGGAGCTGTGGAATTAGAATCGGAGGATGGGCTTCGAACCTTCAAAGTCAATGGCCATCGAGTCAAGCACTACTTGTCAGAAATGGATAAAAATACTTGGTGGAAAAGTTGGCTCTCAAAGATGGTCCATGCCCGACCAATGAGTGAACCCAAAAAAAGGTCAACTTCATCGTGCCGCGATATTAAATCAAGCGCTTCATGGGAGGCAACCCATGTGTGGTAACATTTTTATTTATTTTTATCAGTTTACCCTTTAAATTTTAACTTTTGTTAGACGGATTAAGTTGAGCAATTTAAAGTGTGTGTTAGAGTGCAGGTGATTCAAAAAGGTCATAAAATAGGGTAAAATTGCGAGTAAAAGGGAAGAAAAGTCATCATGGGAAGTTTGCTACACATATGCGGTCGCATTTTGACTATGCGGATATAGTGGTCGCAAACCTGGGCAGTGTGTTTAGCAAAAACTGGTGGCTAAAATGCGGTGAGGACGTACACTTTGTGGACCGCATACTAATTATGCGATCGCACAAGTGCACCGCATTGAGGAAGTTGAGCCACCTGAGTTGATATCACCGCATTATGCGGTCGCATAATGTGTTATGCGGTGAACGTACCCACCGCATTTTCACAGTTAAGTATCCCTATCCCCTTCGCACAATCCCATCATATGCACACACGCACTCAAACACAAGCACTCACACTTACACAAAACAAAAACAAAAGAAAAAAAAGAAAAAAAAGGGAAATCGGCTAGTTTGAACGTGAAAGAGTGAACAAAGATTACAAGTGTTGAAATCATCTCCTTGATTATCTCTCATTCATCTAGTTCTGGTATGTCCTCCTTCCCAACTTCATCTCTATGAATTGTAGTTTTAATTTTGTTGTGTGTATCATGTTTTGGTTGTTTTCTTCTGTGTTTATTCTTTCTTCCTTATTTTTATCTTGATTGTCTGCTCGTAATGGGGGGGGGGGGGTTCTTGAATATGGGTTAAGTCTGGGTTGGTGGGTAGTGAAATTAGGGTCACCATTGTTGAGTGTAGAAAAAAAATCCTTGATGACGATGACATTTGCGGATCGTATAATTGATTTGCGGTCCGCATCATTGCCGCATATGAGACCCTAGGTAACTTGAGGAAGATGAAAAAATGCGGAGGCTTTGCAATCGTATAAGCGATATGCGGACCGCAAAGCCACCGCATACCCAGACAGCCTCTGGCCAGACATGGCATGTTGTTTGTGGCTGATCTGCGATCGCATATCCATCTATGCGGTGGGTTTTGCGATCGCATAGTGTGATGAACTTTTCTAGTGCACAATTTTGTGATGGTTATGCGAACCGCATAATGGATATGCGATCACATAACCCATCGCACAATTGGTTCCTTTCAAGCAGACTAACATTTTGCGACAGGTTTGCGGTCCCCATAGTGGTTATGCGACCGCATAACCTGTCGCATATTTGAATTTCTTTGTAACATTTTCCTTTAATGCCTGCTATGTCGCTTACACTTCATTTCTTTACAGATATGGCTCCCAATAAATCTATTGCTGGTAAAAAAAGGGCCTCACCCGACCATCTAGCACAACAAGCCAAACGTTCACGACAAGAATATGAGGAGGAGACCTTGCCCTCAGTCGACCTACAGGATGCGGCAAGAAGAAAAAGAGGAGATGATTTCCAGCTCCGTTTTGAGGTCACAGGCTCTAGGAGTCTGTATACAAAAGGGCTCATGAAACGAAAAATCCTTGAAGAGAAACAGTTTAGTCTGAACGGACTACAGGAGCAGTACCCTCACATACTTGAGAACATCAAAAATAGAAACTGGGAATGCTTCACTGAGGTGCCTGATGATTTCAATGAAACAATGGTGCGAGAGTTCTATGCATCCTACGGGGCCTCCAAACATCTCATCACAAGCGCATCAAAGTCTTCTGTGAATCTGTCATGGTTCGGGAGAAGTCAGTGCTTTGTGGAAAGGGAACGATAAATGATTTATATTTTAGAAGCTGGAGTCCAAGCACAACTGAGTATGAGGCCAAATGGGCCAAAAGAGATGGTGAGCGTGCCTGGATATCCTCAGTGATCGCAAAGGGGACCCTCGCTTGGATTGACCCTCTGCATAAAAGATTCAAGGAAGATCTCACACGAGAGGGTAGATTCTGGCTTAGCTTTGTTACCTCTCGCTTAATACCGTCCCTGAATGAGACTGACATAAGCATTGAGAAAGCTCTTCTCATCGTATGTATTATGACTGGGGTCAAGATTGATGTGGGTGACATTATCTTCCGAGAGTTAGGGGTCCGCTCCAACCAGACAGCCACGTCACTTCCATTCCCATGCTTGATCACAACCTTCTATAAGGTTGTGGAAGTCCCCTCACTGCCACACTATGAAAAGATTGGGAAAGTGCTGAAGGATATTGATATCACGCGCATCAGTGACGCGGTGCCACAGGTAGCTACTGATCTTCCAGAGGTTTAGATCCAGATTTCTGCTGATACAGATATCTCAGACTCCTAGCCACCTGTTTTCCTCCGGCCACAGTGGCATACACTGCCACTCCTCAGCCCACATCTCAAGCAACTATTGCCCAGCCTTCTGCCACACTGCCAGCCCTTTCGAGGCTAGGCCTCTTAGCTCAGCATGCAAATGCGAAGATAGACCGACTTCTGAAGGACCTCCCCACTTTGATGAGGTAGGCTCTTACTCCTATCCAGTCCTCAGTGAAAGCACTCCAACAACAGCATTCATCTTCTGAGGATAGCCTTAAGCAAATTGAGGTACGACTTAAGAAGGTAAAGCGAGGTGAGGTTGGAGGCCTGCCCAAGATCCATTATGAGGTTACACACTGAAGGATGAGCTCCAAAAAATGCAAAATCTAGATTTTGATCTATCCTCCTTCATGCCAAAGGAAGGAGAGCAGGGAGCAGGGAGCAGGCACGTCTGTTGCTGCGTTAGACCTTGACTTTTCCACATTGATGAAAGCTCCTGAGCCAGAGACTGTTGGGGATTCCCTGACTCTAGCTCCCCTGCACACATTGACATCCCTTTTGGGGAAGATTCCGAACAGTCTGTAGAGTCCGAGGCTGGGGAGACAGACAAGGAGGAGACTGATGAGGAGTCATGTTCCGAGGAGGATGAGGGTTCTCAGGAGAAAGGCAAGTAGGTTGCTTTCCCTACATCTGCAGAAAAGGAAGAAGAAGAAGCTATTCAGACGGTGATAAAGCATTCGCTAGCAGATATGGTCACCAAAGCCAAATCATCGACTATTATTCCATCAGCAGGCGAGGCTAGCAGCTCACAGGCACCAGTTCCGGTGTCAGGACAGTTGGAGATCCCTACTCCATCAGCGGAGGTCACCCCTCAGGCTGAGATCTCGTCAGCCCCAACTCCGGCATCAGAGGGCGACCCCACCATCATCCTTCCGGCTTCCGACTCCCACAACGCTGAGAGCGCCTCAAGGAGCCCCTAAACTCTATTTTTACATCTCTTATGCATTAGGGACAATGCATGCTTTTAGTTGGAGGTGAGGTAGCCTTTGTATATATTTTTGTACTTTTTGAACTCTTGTACATGGTTTCTATGTATATAACCAAATCTCTCGTTAACTCTTGTATATACTTGTGTCGTCTTTGTAGATATATTATCTTTGTAAAAAAAAAACAAGTAGATAGTTGTATGCATGTACATCCTTAGTAATTAGCGATGAATTCCCCTTGGTTTTTCTTCGCTGGGTTCTTTTCCAATGGTGTAATAGTAGAATCATGGCAGTAGCAAAACATTTTGATCGGTTTGGTGTGAGTGTCTAGTTTCAAGCATGTATGTCTGTAAATAACATGTACCCTTCCGTTGATATATAAAAAAACAAATATTTTTAATCATCTGTGTGAACTTGAGGCTCGCTCTTTGACTCTATGTTTACTTAGAATTATCTCCGAGTTGCCAAGTGTAAAACCTTGTTGAGTCAAACAGTTCATGTTCCATGTGTGTTAGTTTTGTGTAAATAATTCTTGTGTTTACCTCTGTCATCTAGAACTTGCCCGGTTGGTCTTTTGATGCTAATGATAAGTACATTTAGTTGGAGAAATGACCTTAGGCAGTCTTTGTGTATTTGAAAACCCAGTTAGCCTTTGAAGCTACCCATTGTATAGACATTATCACTAGTTACCCCATTTGAGCCTGTACCCTTTCTTTGGCCACCTCATTACAAATCTTTCCCTTTTTGCAAAATAATTCCATCTTTTGAACCCTTCCCTCCTTGAACATTGAGAATGAGGCTAAAAGCCTAGGTTGGGGTGTGGTGCCAAGTTGGGAATTGGCGAGGTTGTACATTGAGTGTAGGAAAGTCCCTCAAAATATTCAAATGAAATTATTCAAGCTCCATAAGAAAAATATAAAAAAAAAAGAGAAGAAAAAAAAGAAAAGAAAAAGAAAGGAAAAAAAGTAAATATTTGTATATATATCTATGGAGCTTTGAATAAAATTAGAGAGGTATTTAAGGTGGTTCGATGTTGGTAACTAGGTGCCAATGAGGGCTATGTGGTTTGAAAAGAAACAAAGGGCAACAAGAAAGAAAAATGTGAGTAGTGTTCAAGGAGGGTATAGTCACTTGTACCCAAATGTTTATCCGATCCTTCCCTAAGCCTACATTACAAGCTTAAAAATTCCTTATGGGATCTCAAACCGAATGTTCTTGAATAGGAAACGAATTAAAATAGGGGCAAGCTTATGGTATGATGTGTTGTAACACTTGAAACTCTTTGAGAGAGTGAATGTCTTTGTGAACATGTCCCTTTTTTGTTGTCATTGTAAATATTGTGAGTTTGGGACTTTCTCTCCGGTGAAGGCATATGAACTGTGAGGTTTAACCGAAGTTGAGTTCTTGAAGTCGAATGCAAAGGTACTCAGCTAAGAGTAACATTTTGTCAAATTGGTCGAGGCTCAAAGTTCATAACTTGATCAGTTTCTTTGTAAATAGCAATGATTTTTCAGGAAGCGAAAATAAACGAAAATGCATGCTTGTAATAATGACGATTAACACCGTCCACAGTCACTTTTTGTTTCATGTCATTTAGTTGGAGTCTAGAATAGGTAAAGTCGTTTTAGTTTCTTGAGTACAATCAAGAGTTTAAGTTGGGGGTGTTGATGTGCCGGAGAATTTCGGCACATTTAATACCAACTGCTTAGATTTCAGCTCGTTTTAAATGCAATTGTCTTCTATACTTATGTAATTTTGATGTTTTGTAGTGCATGAAACTTGAGGACCCAAAAACATGGAAATGGAATCAAAAAGCCGCAAAAGGACAAGAAAGAGGCAAAATGCGACCGTAGAGTTGAAAATGCGGACCGCAAATCCAACATGCGGACCGCATAATGCTCAGGGAACCGCAAAGTCCAACAGTTAGTTTGGCCAAATCCAAGTGTAGAAATGCGGTCCATTATGCGACTATATAACAGGTTTGCGGGCCGCATAATGGATTGCAAAACCCCTGTAGAAGTGGCTGAGAGCAGAAATGGGATGATACTATGCGGCCGCATATCAACAATGCAGACCACATAACCTGAATGCGACAACTTCCTGGAACCTAGGGTTTCGAAGATGTGGTGGACTTGAAGAGAATGCGGACCGCATATCTGTTATGCGACAGAAATGCGATCGCATATTTGACCTGGAAGGGTATTTTTTTCCGAAATTGGCCCTGAGTTTTAGCCCACTATAAATAAATTTATTGGAGTTTTGTGGGGGCATCTTGTCTGGAAAAAGAGCTACAATACAAACTTTGAATAGTCCCATTTTTTTGAAGTTTTGAAGTGAAGAATCTTGCACTTTTGTAAGCACTATGACATTTAATATTCTCTTCTTTTTGTATTTATCATGTGTGGCTAGTTTTAAATACTAAGGTTGTGGACCCTAAATGGGTGTAATGTCAATGGGTGTTTAACATTGAATATATGTATAATGGTTGGTTGATATTTATTTACTTCTCATTCTTCATTTATTGTTGGTGGTTGCAAACATTAACAAGCGCCATTATATTCTTTCTCTACTTGGAAAAGTGAGATAGAGTTTGGTAGAAGTAAATATCAAAGACTCAAGGTTTTAAACCTTGTTTAATGTAATCGCTTAGGAATAAGTGGATTTTATTTGGCATAAATTAATTACTCTTAATTGGAACTCTTTTATATTTGGAAAAATCATAAAGAGAAATACTACCCAACTATTGGAAAATATTGGGTAGTCATTTAGAAATCATTTTCATATCAAAAGGACTTTCCATTAGAAATATATCATATTAACACCGATAGCATTACATTTCATTGAAGGGGACACAACCTTGGTTTAGATAATCAAATTAATTACAACCTTATTTAATCATACTTGTTACTATTTCACTAAATTACAATCCAATCTATTACCATACTCTTGTTACTCTAACGGAATAGAAATACGATTTAAGTTAAGATTCACACTACTCAAGTAAACTTTTCACGCCTATTCCCTGTGGGATTCGACCCCAACCTCGTTGGGTTACTATATTTGACATCGATCGCTTTACACTATTTTAAGGTGTAATTTGAGCGTATCAACTACCCCTTAGAATTTGAGTCTTCTATGGTAATTGTAGTCCGTGTACGCGAGGTGACAAGTACGTGCTCAGACTTATTTGTGGAAAATTGGCTGTTTAAAGTTCTTAGGCCCTTGTATTTACCAAATATGTAGTTTTATTGATATGAATACGTTTCTTGATGACTAGGTTCACATCTACCTGCTTTAATTAGAATTAATTATTTCATGATCTACTCTTATCGTTTATTTGATTCATATGTGCCTTAATTAAAACTGTTATCTCTTCTATTCCCATGTTATCTTTTCCCTAACGGCTTATCTTAATTTGAAGTTATAGTTAGCTATTTTGTAATTGTTCATCCTTAATTGAGGTTATGGTTATCTTCCTGCTACCTACCTTTGATTGGATTTAATTTATCTCTTTCGTAATTGTCCAACCTTAAAAGAAGCTTAGATATCCTATGCCTTAGTTGATTTGCCCTTATTTGGAATTTATTTGACTCGTGTTAGTTTCCTTATTATTGAACCGTACATTGTGGGACCGTTGTTACACATTATTTTCTTCCATGTTGAGTTGTTCTTATTACGCATAATATTATTTATTATGGTTATTCCTTGCGAAATAGTTTTGTCATTTCTTGTGATCGAAGGATCTTGAGGTGATTTACTTACAGTAATTTTTATTGTTGTCATTGTTGCTGTTGTAGTTGTTGTGGTGATGCACGAGATATCTGTCGTACAGTTGTTATTATTGTAATGCACGAGTTTTTTGTCGTGTAGTTGTTATGGGGATTTGCACGAGGTTTCAACCATGCTATTGTTACAACTGATATTTGCACATGCGGCGTGACAAGGCGGGCTATATATATGTGGGTTGCTCATGTGGCGAGAAAAGGTGGAAACATTATTATGCATGTGTGGCGAGACAAGTCGGGCATTTACTTTACTATTGCACACGTGGCGAGACAAGGTGGGCTATGTCAGGGAATGATTTGTGATGACTTATGATGGCCAGGGGCATTCTTGTTGTTGATATTTGTGTTGGTACACTTACCTATGTGAGCTTTATCTTGTGAAAAGTGGTGAGAAAACATTCTACGTGATGTTCATTTCTTTTCCTATACTTACTAGCTGACATGAACTATGTTATGACACTTGCACAAGCATACGCGTAGTTAAGCACTCTTATCGGTTAAGAGCTTTTATTGATATTGTTGTGTATAGATGCACATCCGTGTTTACTTGCCTTATATATGCGAATGACTCCATTGACACGTGAGTCATCAGTGTGGTTATGACGTGTAATAAAGGCATAGGATGCCAAATATTAGGGTTCAGGTATTGGGACTCGCGAGTTGTGTATAGTCTGAGGTTCGGTACCTCGTGGAGTTTATTGACTAAAACCTAACGGGAAAGAGGTCGTTTTTTTGTTGAGTTGTTACTTGTCCTTTATTTACTTGTGATTATCGAATTTAGACTATGTTTCCGTTCATTCTTCTATGTCATTATTATGGTATTCCGCTGATAGTTGTTGTTTTCCTTTCTTACTGTGATTACCGTGTTACTTTCCATTTCGCGTAGTCTTTATGTAGATATCATACTCTGTTGTTCCTATACTTATACTTGTTCAGGTTATTTAGTCCAGTAGGTATCTTGACTGTTTCTCATCACTACTCCACTGTGGTTAGTCTTAATACTTGCTGGGTACCGCCGTGGTGTACTCATGCTATACTTCTGCACATTTTTGTGCAGATCCAGTTATTTACAGAGTCAATTGATCTTTAGCTAGCTGTGGAGATTGTTGTTGTGGAGACTCAAAGTAAACCTACTGCTGCGTTCGCAGGCTTCAGATTCACCTTCTGATTTGTATTCATACTATTTATTTTATTTCAAACAGTTGTATTTAGAAAACTATAGCAAACTCTGTAGAGCTTATGACTTGTACAACCGATTTTTGGAATTGTAAATTTTATAGAGATTTCTATTTAAAAATTGTTAGATATTATTTAATTATTGTTGTTATTCAGTAAATGTAAAGCTTACCTAGTCTCTAAGACTAGGTGCCATCACGATACCCAACGGAGGGAAAATTGGGTCGTGACAGTTTTGTGGTGTAATTATGCTCATTGCGCAATCATTACCTTAAGGACATGCTAATATCACCAATTCCATGAATTTTTGGTTATTCTTGTATACAAAGAACACTAGGAATATCACTTATCATGGTATACTCTTTAGCATACCAAGACCAGTAGGAATATCAGTTATCATAGTATACTCTGTAGTCTACCAAGACCATTGGGAATACCAATTATCATGGTATAATATATTATACCAAAGGGATACCAGTTTTCATCGTATGCAATACCAACTCTAACGGAAAATACCAATAATCATGGTATTCTCTGTATTATACCAAGAATAGTAGTATACCAACACTACTGAGAATACTAGTAGAATATACCAACACTATTAGTGTCACGACTTAAAATTCCACCTTGAAGATCGTGATGGAACCTAGTCTCTAAGACTACGTAATCCTAACACATGAGGAGATCAACAGAACTAAACCAATTTAAATAATTAAATATAAACCGGTAGATGACATTACATAGCTGATTAAGAACAATAGTCATACATCCCCAAAATCGGTAGTACAAAGTCATAATCTTTAGTGCGAGTTCAGTAGAAATATCTATACAAAACTATTTGGAAATATATAAATAGTAGAAAATGATCACTGGAAGGTGACTCCAAAGCTTGCAAGCATCATGCAGGTATATCTTGAATTCTCCGCAATGTCTGAATCAACTCACTAGCGTCCGGCACGGTCCGAGGTACCTGGATCTGCAAAGAAATGTGCAAAAGCATAGTATGAGCACCACAGACAGTACCCAGTAAGTAACAAGACTAAACTTGGTAGAGTAGTGATGAGGTTCAAGTCAAGACACTCACTAGACGTAAAACTTGTGTAGAATATCAATATATCTCTAACAATGAAAACAAAATCAATAAATGACAACAAAGAGTAAAAATGTAATAACATGGAAAATTAACTAGGGCAAATAATACACAAAGAGAAAATCAGTTAAGGAAACATTGAAAGGTTCAACTCATCAAGTTGTACCAATCACAAGAATCACCCCGAGGTACCACACCTCATAATCACAAATCACAAGTCACAATTAACCCTTATGACGCCGCGTGAGCTTCACAATGTAAAACATTTTCTTGAAATAGCTTCATGCACTTTAGCCCCCTTATCTCACCGAGTGTTATTCACAATGAAGTATCTCCCCTTACTAGAAACATGCACATAAGCCCTCTTATCATGCCACATGTGCATCAATGTACACATCACCCTTATGTCACCACATGAGCATCTCAATCAAAAAACAATCAACTGCACACCACGTGCCCATATGCCACAACATTTCTCAACAATAATATCAATGCCACAACAATATATAGCCCATAGCTCAACAAATACGTATACAAGATTTACAACAACAATAAGTAAGGAAAGTAAATCAACAATGAAATGTGCTTCATATAACAACAATTCCAATACAAGGAATATTAATTGCCCGTGCACACACTCGTCACCTCGTGTCCACGTCTTTTCCCAAGTACAAATAGACCAAATCCTAAGGGGTAATTCCTCCACACAAGTTACGCAAGATACTTAGCTCAATTAGGCAAATTCAAGACTCAAAAATGGTTTTTCCCCTTTAAATTCACCTCTGCTCGACTCAAATCTAACAAAAAATAACTTAATATCATTAAACAATGCAAGAGAAGCCAATTCCGACTAATAAAGCTAAGATGTTTATACAATTTCCCAAAAGTCAACAAAAGCCAACCCCAGAACCTCCCTGTCAAAACCCGAGTCAAAAGGGTAGATCTCGACTACCCATAACCCCACGAGTCCATATATGTGTTTGGTTTTCAAACCCGAGTCCAATTTGACTCTCAAATCTAAAAATTTTATTTTTCAAAACATAGTCAAAATTTCACAAAAGATCTCTTCAAATCCCATGGATTAAATGTTAAAACTCATAAATAATCAAGTTATGTAATTAAAAATGGATCAAAATCACTTACCCCATAGTTGTGTATGAAAATCTCCTCCTAATATCGCCTCCCACCAAGTCTAGGGCTCAAAATATGATAAAATAAGACTATGTCCCGAAATCCCAACCTTTTGTTCAGCTGCAGATGTTGCAAATGTGACCTGGGCTTCGCAAATGCGACACAAGGATCGCAAAAGTGAACCTGGCAGCAGACACAAATGTCTCTATCACGACAAGGGCTTCTCAAAAGAGATTTTAGCCTCTTCATAAATGCGACCATGTGGACGCAAATGCAACCTGACCATACCCAACATTGACTTCGTAAAGGAAATAAGGGCATCGCATTTGCGACACCTGAACCTCCCCTTCTCTCTTCACAATTGTGATGTTGGTGCTAGCAATTAAAATAACTGTACCACCAGCACACCGGCGACATGGAACTAGTTCAACCAATCTAAAACACGTCCGAAATTCACCCGAGGCAACGGGGCCCCACACAAAATATACACAAGTCTAAAAGCATCATACAAACGCACTCGCATGATCAAAACGCCAAAATAACATCTACAACTATGAACCGGACACCCAAAACACATAAAATTCACAATGAAACTCAAGAATCACTAAATTCACAACAAAGCATCTGATTCCTATCAAACCAACTTGTAATGACACCAAATTTTGCAGACAAGTTCCTAATGATAAAACAGACTATTCCAAGTCCTGAAACAAAAAATTGGAACTCGATAGCCATAAAGAAAACCTAGGGTCAAACTTAAGAAATTTCCAAACCTTCAAATTGCCAATATTCTGCAAAACTAGCCAAATCAACCTAGGAACCTCAGTATCCAAATTCGGGCATACGCCTAGGTCCAAAATCACCACACAAACCTATCAGAACCATCAAAACACCGTTCCGGGGTCATTTTCACTGAAGTCAAACTTTGGTCAACATTTCCAACTTAAGCTTCTAAACTAAGAACCAATCAATCCAATTCAAACCAAATCCTCTCCGAAAAAAAATAAACCATCCCCGCACGTCATAAACCTCAAATACACATATGAGAAGCTTCAAAAGGGGAAACGAGGCTCAAATACACAAAATTATAGGTCATGTCGTTACATTCTTCCTCTCTTAAACAAATGTTCATCCTCGAACTAGTACAGAGACATACCTGAAGTGTCAAAAAGATGAGGATATTAGCTACACATATTGTGCCCGGTATCCCAAGTCGCCTCCTCGACTGGTTGACCTCTCCTCTGAACCTTTACCGATGCAATGTTCTTCGGCCTCAACTTCAAAACCTGCCTGTCCAAAATAGCCACGGACTCCTCAACATAAATTAAATGCTCGTCCAATTGCACTAAGCTAAAATCTAACACATGAAGTGGATCACCATAATACTTCCGAAGAATGGAAGCATGAAACACTGGGTGAACTCCCGATAAGATGGGTGGCAATGGAAGTCTATAGAATACCTCATCAACTCACTCAAGGATCTCAAAAGGACTAACATACCCAAGGCTCAACTTGTCCTTCTTCCTGAACCTCATCACACCCTTCATGGGTGAAACTCTGAGTATAACCCTCTCACCTACCATAAATTCCACATCACGAGCACTCTTATCCACATAACTCTTCTGCCTGGACTGTGTTGTACAAAGTCGCTCTTAAATTAACTTCACCTTCTCCAAGGAATTTGGAACCAAATCTGTGCCCAACAACCTAGACTCATAGGCTCAAACCAACCAACTGGGGAACGACATCGCCTCCTATATAAGGCCTCATAAGAAGCTATCAGGAAGCTCGACTGGTAGTTTTTGTTTTAGGCGAACTCTATAAGCGGTAGAAACTGATCCCATGAACCCTTGGAATCACTAACAAGGCACGTAAAATGTTATCCAATAGTGTGCTTGGGCTGCCAGTCCGTCTTTGGATGAAATGTCGTACTTAGCTCGACCTGTGTGCCCAACTCATGCTGCATGACTCTCTAGAAATACGATGTGAACTACGTGCCTCGATCCGAGATGATATACACCGGTACACCATGAAGGAAAACAATCTCACAAAGATAAATCTGAGCCAGCTGCTTTGAAGAGTAAGTAGTCATGACTAGAATGAAGTATGTAGACTGGGTCAGTCTGTCCATAATGACCCACACGGCGTCAAATATCCTCAACGTCTGTGGGAGTGCAACTAAAAAATCCATGGTGATATGCTCACACTTCCACTCTGGAACATCAAGCCTCTAAAGAAAACCACCTGGTCTTGATGCTCGTACTTAAACTGTTGATAGTTCAAACACCGAGTTACATACTCCATAATATCTTTCATCATTCTCCTATACCAATAGTGTTGTTTCAATGGTACATCTTCGCAACGCCCAGAAGAATAGAATAGCACGAACTATGGGCCTCTTCAAGAATCAACTCACGCAACCCATCAACATTCGGAACATAGATACGACCCTACATCCTCAACACATTCTCATCACCAATGGTCACCTCCTTGACATCACCGTGCTACATTGTTTCCTTAAGGACAACCGAATGGGGATCATCATACTAACGCGCCTTGATCGCTCAAACAAAGAAGACTGTGAAACCACATAAGCGAGAACTCGTCTAGGCTCCAAAACATCCAACCTCACAAACTTGTTGGACAAAGCCTGAACATCCAAAGTTAACGGTCTCTCCCGACTGGAATAAAAGCAATATTACCCATGCTCTCAACCTTCTTACTCAAGGCATCGACCACCATAGTGTCCTTCCTAGGATGATAACGAATGGTGATATCATGGTCCTTAAGTACCTCCAACCAACTCCGTTGCGTCAAGTTCAGATCTTTTTGCTTGAATAAGTGTTGTATACTCTTGTGATTCGTGAACACCTCACATGACACGCCGTAAAGATAGTGCCTCCTAATCTTTAGTGCATGAACAATGGATGCAAACTCCAAATCATGTACTGGTTAGTTCTTTTCATGGGGCTTCCACTGATGCGAAGCATAAGCAATAACTCTACCCTCCTGCATGAACATGCCCATAATGGCAATCCGTGAAGCATCACAATAGACTGTATAAGAACCCAATGCTAGAGGCAAAACCAAAATTGAAGTTGTAGTTAAGGCAGTCTTGAGCTTCTGAAAGATCTCCTCACACTTATCAGACCACCTAATAGGGCTTCCTTCTGAGTCAATCTAGTCTAACGAGCTACGATGGATGAAAAAACCTCCACAAAATGTCGATAATACCTAGCCAAGCCTAGAAAAATCAGGATCTCAATTGTAGAAAACGGTCTGGGCCAACTCTAAAATACCTCAATATTTTTTGGATCAACCTTAATCCCCTAACAGGACACCACGTGGCCCAAAAATTCCACCAAATCAAGCCAAAACTCACACTTAGAGAATTTATCATATAGCTTCTTCTCCCTCAAAGCCTGGAGCACGATCCTCAAGTACTGCTCATGATCCTTCCGGCTATGATAATACACTAATATATCATCAATGAACACGATCACGAAGGAATCAAGATACGGCTGGAATAAGATGTTCATCAAGTGCATAAATGCTGCCTGGGCATTGGTTAGCCCAAAAGATATCACCAGAAACTCATATTGACCATAATGGGTCCTGAAAGTAGTCTTTGGAACCGCTGAAGCCTGAATCTTCAACTGATGGTACCCCAATCTCAAGTCAAGCTTCGAGAATACCCTAGGACCCTAAAGCTGATCAAATGAGTGATTAATACGCGGTAGTGGGTACTTGTTCTTGACTGTAACCTTGTTCAGCTGTCTGTAGTCAATAGATTTGGAGCACCCAAAGGTGAGACACTCGGTCTGATGAAACCCTTATCAAGCAACTCCTGAATTTGTTCCTTAATTCCTTTAATTCCACTAGTGCCATGCGATATGGTGGAACAGAGATGGGCTGAATGCCCGACACCAAGTCGATGCCAAAATCAATATCCCTATGCGGTAACATGCCAGGTAGGTTTGATAGAAATACATCTAGGAACTCTTTCACTACTGAAACTGACTCAACGGTAGGATATCAGCACTGACATCCTTCACAAAGGCTAAGTATGCCAAGCACCATTTCTCAACCATCCGTTGTGCCTTTAGGAAGACCCCACTCTACTAGGAACATGGCCCAACGAACTTCTCCACTCTAATCGTGGAAATCCCGGCATAGCCAATGTCACGGTCTTAGAGTGACAATCAAGAATAACATGATATGGAGATAACCAATCCATGCCTAAAATCACAAAGTCCACCATATTGAGTAATAGAAGGTAAAACCTAGTCTCATAACCCCCGATAGTGACCAAACAAGAACGATATACCCGGTCTACCATAATAGACTCTCCAACATGTGTAGACATATAAACAGGAGTACTCAAAGAATCACGAGATGTATCCAAATACGATGAAAAGTAAGATGACACATACGAATATGTGGAACCCAAATTAAATAAAACTAATGCATCTCTATGGTAGACCGGAACAATACCTGTGATGAAATATCCGATGCAACAACCTCAATCCTACCCGAAAAATCATAACGACGAGCATGACATCCCCTTCTAGGACGTACTCTACCTCCTATCCTCCACCCTCAGCTGGTTGTGAAGGTGTAGCAGCAACTGGAGTAGCAAATATAGCCTGAGTACCATGTGGAGGTCCACCCCTCCGATTTATGGGATAATGCCTCACCATATGCCTGGTATGACCACACTCAAAACAACCTCTTTGAGGGAACGACTGCTAGAATTGAGTTTGACCCGGATGGCTAGAATAACCATTATAGGCACCCATGCAGGAGGTGTACTGGAAGATGGTTGAACAAAATGAGTACTCTGAGGTCACTGAATAGCTGGAATACTGCGAGTAACCTGAAGCGCCGACTAAACTGGTCGATTGATGAAACCTCTTCCATGCTGAGGGGGTACCACTAAACCCTCCAAAATATTGAGGCCTCTTGGCCTCCCTATCTTCCTCTCCTTCCCATGCATACGCTCCGACCTCCGAGCAATCTACACAACCTGCTGAAATGGAGTAGCAGTCTCCAACTCCCATGCCATCCCGAATATGTGACGAGAACTGATCCCTTCGATAAATCTGTAGACTCGCTCTCTGATTGTGGAAACCAAAGTAGGTGCATGGAGAGATAGCTCACTAAACCTCATGGAATACTTGGACAAGGTCATAGTCCCCTGACGCAACTACTCGAACTCTGTGGGCAACACATCTCTGAGGGTCTGGGGAACAAACTCCCTAAAAATAGATCAGAAATTTGAGCCCAAGTGAGTGTCATTGCATCAACTGGCCTACTATCTTCATAATCCTACCATTATCTATATGCTGGCCCTGTTAGCTGAAAAGTAGTAAAGTCGACCCTGCTCACCTCCACAATTCCCATGGTGCGGAGAATATGGTGGCACTGGTCTAGCAAACCCTGTGCATCCTTAGATATTGCGCCACTAAAAGTAGGAGGAAAATACCTCTTGAACCTCTCTAACCTCTTCTCCTCCTACTCCTCAGATGCCAATAGCCTGGCCTCAGGCTGAACCGCAGTCACGGGCTATACCAGCATAGCACCTAGAGCCTGATCAACATGAGTTTGCTGCTTTGGACTATGGGCGGTAGGAGTCTAAGCTCCTCCCTCATCCTAAGAAGTAGCTGGTGCGACTGGGATCAATCGGACTGAGCAAAAGTACCGAACATGCTCAGGAAGTGCGTCAAGGTCTCCTGAACTCCAGGAGTTGCGACATGCGTCTCCGGTGCCTGCTCTACAGCCGGAGCTATTTGTAGCTCCTCATTTGCTGCTCTCGCAGGTGCTCTAGCTGTAGCACATGCTCCTCCTCAGCCTCAGCACCAACCTCTAGCGACACTGGTACTGCGGGCAGCATCATTAGTAATTGAACCTCGTGTACTCACCATCTATGAGAAAATAGGAAGGCAAAGGCTCATATTCTGAAATCAATAAATTTTGCATGACAAGCAATGAAAGAAGTGGAATTTACTAATAGTTCTATAGCCTCTCGAAGATAAGTACAGATGCCTCCTTACGAATCAACAAGACTCACTAAACTTGCTTATGACTCGTAGCACCTATGAACCTAGAGTTTTGATATCAACTTTTCATATCCCTAAATCCCACCTTGACGATCATGATGGAACCTAGTCTGTAATACTAGATAAGCCTACCACATGAAGAGATCAACAAAATTAAACCACTTTAATTTTTTTTTATATAAACTAGTAAATGACATAAAATAGCTGAAAAACAACAATAGTCATACATCCCCAAAACCGGGGGAAGAAGTCATAAGCACTACGACGAGTTCACTAGAAATCTCATATACAACACTGTTTGGAAATAAAATAAACAGTAGCACCTGATCACTAGAAGGTGACTTCGAGTCCTACAAGCATTATGCAGGTATACCATGAAGTCCCGGCAATGTCTGAATCAACTCACGAGCGTCCGGAACGGTCCGAGTTACCTGGATCTGCATAAAGATATATAGAATTGTATACACCACAGACGGTACCCAGTAAGTATCAAGACTAACCTCGATGGAGTAGTGACGAGGTTCAAGTTAAGACACTCACTAGACATAAAACCCATGCATAATATCAATATATAGCTAACAGCAAACAATAAATAATAAATGACAAGAAAAAGTAAACATGTAATAATAGGACAAATTAACTAAGGCAAGTAATACAAAAAGAGAAAATCAGTTAAGGAAACATTGAAAAGTTCAACTCATCAAGTCGTACCAATCACAAGAATAACAACAACAACCACCCTGAGGTATCACACCTCATAATCACAAATTACAAGTCATAATTCACTCTTATGACGTTGTGTGAGCTTGACAATTTAAAACATTTTCCTGAAATAGCTTCACGCGCTTTAGCCCCCTTATATAGCCGTGCGTGCATCACAATGAAGTATTTCCCCTTGCTAGCAACATGTGCATAAGCCTCCTAATCTCGCCGCATGCGCATAAATATACACACCACCTTTATGTTGCTGCATGTGCATATCAATCACAACGCAATAATCAACCGCACACCACGTACCCATATGCCACAATGTTTTTTGACAACAATACCAATGCCACTACAATTCATAGCCCACAGCTCAACAACCACGTATACAAGAATTACAACAACAATACAAAGAACATAAATTAAATAAATAATGAAATGTTCTTCATATAACAAAAACTTCAATTCAAGGCATATTAATAGCTTAAGAGTCCAATCCGGTCATTTACCACACATAAGCCCGTGCATACACTTGTCACCTCATGTCCATGTCTTTTTACATAGTACAAATAGTGCAAATAGACCAAATACTAAGAGGTAATTCTTCCACACAAAGTTAGGCAAGATACTTACCCCAATGAGGCCAATTAAACACTCAAAAATAGCTTTTCCCCTTAAAATTTACCTCCGCTCGGCTCAAATCTAACAAAAATGACTTAATATTATCAAACAATGCAAGAGAATCCAATTCCCATTAATAAAGCTAAGATCTTTATATGATTCCCCAAAAGTCAACAGAAGTCAACTCTGGGCTCGCCAGCCAAAACTTGTGTCAAAGGGTAGATCTCTACTACCCATAACCCCACGAGTCCATATATGTATTTGGTTTCCAAACTGGAGTTAAATTTGACTCTCAAATCTCAAATTTTTATTTTTCAAAACATAGTCAAAATTCCCTAAAAATTCTTTTCAAATCCATGGATTAAATGTTAAAACTCATAAATAATCAAGTTATGTAATAAAAATAGATTAAAATCACTTACACAATAGTTGTGTATGAAAATCTCCTCCTACTGAGTTTAGGGCTTAAAATATGATAAACTATCACAAATGCGACACAAGTATCATAAAATTCAACCCTGTCAGCCCACACATATGTCACTATTGCGACAAAGGGCTTTACAATTACGATTGCAACCTCTTTGAAAATGCGACTATGTGGTCGTAAATGCAACCTGACCATACCCAACTCTGACTTTGCAAATGCGATAAGGGTGTCACATTTGCGACACCTGAACCTCCCCGGGCCTCCTTGAAATTGTGATGCTGGTGCTCGCAGTTGCAATAACTGTAGTACTAGAACACCAGCAACTTGGAACTAGTTCGAACTAATCTGAAACACGTTTGAAACTCACCCGAGCCCTGGGGCTCTACACCAAATATTCATACATGTCTAAAACTATCATACGAACTTGCTCGCGTGGTCGAAATGCCGAAATAAATTTCAGAACTATGAATCGGACACCAAAATACATAGAATTCATAATGAAACTCAAGAATCACTGAGTACACAACCAAGTGTCTGATTCCTATCAAACCAACTCGGAATGGCACCAAATTTTGCAGACAAGTTCCAACTGATAAAAAAGACCTTTTCCAAGTCCCGAAACGAAAAATCCAAACCCGATAGCCATAAAGTCAACCTACGGTCAAACTTAAGGAATTTCTAAAACTTGAAATTGCCAACTTTCGACAAAACTAGCCATATAACCTAGGAACCACCGAATCCAAATACGGACATACGCCTAAGTCTAAAATTATCACATGAACCTGTTAGAACCATCACTGTCTCGAGGTCATTTACAGAGAAGTCAAACTTCGATCAATATTTCCAACTTAAGCTTCTAAACTAAGAACCAATCAATCCAATTCAAACCAAAACCTCCCTGAAACAAAATCAACTATCCCCGCAAGTCATAAAACCTCAAATACACAGACGAAAAGCTTTAAAAGGGTAAACAGAGGTCAAACACACAAAACAACCGACCGGGTTGTTACAATTAGGAGTACCAGCAGAGTACACCAAGACTATTGAGAATAGAGTATACAAAGAATACTAGAAATACCAGTAATCATGGTGCACATTATAGTATACCAAGACTATTTGGGAATACTAGGAATAATGGTATATTCTATAGTATACTAAAAATATTGGAATACTAATAATCATGGTACACTCTATAGTATATCAAGATTATTTGAGAATATTGGAAATAATGGCATACTTTGAAGTATACCAACAATAGTAGTATACCACAATACTACTAGGAATGCCAGTAAGCATGGTATACTCTATAGTTTACCAAGAATAGTATTATACCAACACTATTGGGAATACCAGTAACCATGATATATTCTATAGTATACCAACACTACTGGGAATATTAGTAATCCTGGTATACTTTGTAGTATACTAGAAAAGAAATACCATTGAAAATACTGGGAATAATGGTGACAAAGGTAATATCCAGAGTTGTAACAATTATAGGAGTATCAATTTACCGAGTCATACCATGAAAGTGTGGGAGAGCGTGATTGAAGCGAGGGTGAGGATATCGGTGTCTATATCCAACAACCAGTTCGGGTTCATGCAGGGTCGTTCTACTACAGAAGCTATACACCTTGTTAAGCGGTTGGTGGAACAGTACAGATATAGGAAGAAGGACCTGCACTTGGTGTTTATTGACCTAAAGAAAGCATTTGACAAGGTTCCTAGAGAAGTTCTCTGGAGATGCTTGGAGGCAAAATGTGTGTCCATTCCCTACATTATTGCGATTAAGGACATGTATGATGGGGCTATGACTCGGGTAAGGACAGTAGGAGGAAACTCTGAGAATTTTTCGGTTGTTATGGGGTTACACCAAGGCTGTACGCTCAGTCCGCTCTTGTTTGCCCTGGTGATGGACACATTAACTCACCATATTCAAGGAGAGGTTCTATGTTGCATGCTATTCGCCGATGACATAGTTCTTATTGATGAGTAGAGGGCCGGTGTTAACGAGAGGCTGGAGATTTAGAGACAGGCTTTTGAGACTAAGGGTTACAAGCTGAGAAGGACGAAAATGGAATACTTGGAGTGTAAGTTCAGCGCTGATCCAGGGGAAGTAGGCGTGGATGTGAGGCTTGACTCACAGATCATCCCAAGTAGAGGCAGCTTCAAGTAACTTGGGTCGATTATCCGGGGGGAGGGGAGATCGACAAGGATGTCACACACTGTATTGGGGTAGGATGGATGAAGTAGAGGTTATCATCTGGAGTCCTATGTGACAAAAGAGTGCCATAGATACTCAAATGTAAGTTCTATAAAGCGGTGGATAGACCGGCCATGATGTACGGGGCTGCGTGTTAGATTTATAAGAACTCACATATCCAAAAGATGAAAGTAGCAGAAATGAGAATGTTGAGTTGGATGTGCCGGCACACTAGGATAGATAAGATTAGGAATGATGATATTCGGGAGAAGGTGCGTGTGGCTCCCATTGATGATAAGATGCGGGAAGCGAGGCTAAAATTGTTCAGGCATGTATAGAGGAGGATCCCAGATGCCCCGGTAAGGAGGTGTGAGCGGATAGTTGTGGAGGACACGACAAGAGGTAGAGGGCAGCCGAAGAAGTATTGGGGAGGTGATCAGGCAGGACATGGCGAGGCTTCAGATTTTCGAGGACATGGCACTTGATAGGAAGATGTGGAGGTCGAGTATTAGGATTGTAGGTTAGGAGGTAGTTGAGTCTTGCCTTACTTCGCACCATTATGAGTCTAGTTTGGTTGGGTTTTAGTCTAAGTTAGCTATGAGAATGTCGTATCTTACTATTTCGCTTTTCAGTGCCGGATTTATTTACTAGCTATCGCTTTTGCTTTGCATCTTTCTTCTGGATTTCATGTTATTCCTATTTTTCTTATGATTTCTGTGGTGATACTGATATTGTCTCCTTTTGTCCTTTCGTTCTCTTGAGCCGAGGGTCTTTCAGAAACAGCCTCTCTACTTTTTCGGGGTAGGGGTAAGGTCTCCGTACACACTACACTTCCCAGACACCACTAGTGAGATTTTACTGGTGGTGGTGTTGTTGTTGTTGTTTGTAGTACACCAGGAACATTGGGAATACCAAGTATAGCATCATGATTAAAGACTAATCATGTAATACTATTTTTTTTTATTCCCCTTTTATTTGAACTCAATTTTAAACAAGTATTTTTGAATTTTTTCCAAAGTAAAACTGTGGTAATATCACCTTATCATGTTAACAAAATAAACCGAAAAGGAAAAAAACTAAACTAATAACCTAATATAATCCTTGAATTGATAAATATTTATTTCAAAAAAGCATATATAATTAACATTATTACAGTAACCCAAAGGAACAAATTTGATATCAAGTTCTCCTTGGGGGATTCTTGCATGTTTTACAGTTGTGACCCTCTTGCCTACATACCACTTGTAACTTTTGATCTCTTAAGATTATTAATCATACGACTTTTTGTATCTCGATTTCTTTGGCTTTCCCGATCTGATCTTCGGTTAGGTGGTAACAACAAATATTTGAGATTTCTCTAGCAATGTCCCATATAGTTTCATCAGGTATAGGATACACTGGCTCTTTATAAATCTTAATCAAGTAGTCCTTTTTGTAGTATACTAAGCAGTATTGATGTGGATTCATATTGAATTTTTTAATAACCACCAAAGTATGTGAACATGGAAGTTCATCCAGTTGAAACCTTCTACAACTACGCTTTCTTTCCTGCATACACAACATATCTGCTACCTCCATCATATACTGTATACAATAAATTATTTGATGGATTTACCAATATTATCAAAATAGATTCATTAGTGATATACATATGTTGTACCATAAAAAAGAAAAAGTCACAATACCATTCTAGCATAATATCACATAAACTGATATAGTTCTATATTTCTATTATGTATGACATCTAACAAGCATGGTGAACCATTATCCTTTGTGCAGAAATCATATTTTCATCCAGCATATCTTTATACTTTCATTCAAAGTTTATAAAATGTTTCTATTGCGAGCTTTTGGTTGTTGTAATAGTCCTGAAATCTAGCATTGGAGTTACTAGGAAATCTCTTGCATACTTTGTTAGCTGAATTCATGGATTCAGCAATGTTTAATGTCATATTATTGTTCTTTTACTTTTGAATGTGCTCTTCACTATTTGTCATATTCAATATTAAGTAGTTCCTGCACCTTCTTATCAATTGCTTCTAACTCTCATTTTGGAATTGAACTCTTCAACTGCGTATGCTTTTGCCATTTTGAAGAATATTTGTGAAAGTTGATTTTGATTATTCTTGAACTTTACTTTAATGTTGTTCCAGAGCTGGAAATTGTAGGCACAATGAGGTACCTCTGGACACACTACTAGAAATCCGCTAAAAACCGACCAAAGTTGGTCAGTTATGGCCAATTACCGACCAAAACGCGACCATTTACGTGTGGACGGTATTTTGACGGCAGGAAAGGAATACCGAACAACATGGGTCGGTAAATTAAATTCAAAAAACAAATATTGCAAAAAAAACCGACCAAAGTTGGTCGGTTTTTTAATTATGTAATCAAAAGATTCACAATCTGGTAATCGAACTGGGGTCTGTGCTGTGGCAGGATGCTATTCTACCACTAGACCATTGGTGCATTTTTTTTTAAGATTGTCTTTTATATGATTTATACTCTTTAATTATATTTTCGCACGAAAATAACCGATCAAAGTTGGTAAAGTTGGTAGGTTTTATTAAAAAATAAAATTACTGACCAAAGTTAGTCGGTAAAATGACCAGCCGGATTAACCGACCAACTTTGGTCGGGTTTTTAATTATTAATTTTTATTTATTTTAATTGAAAAACCGACCAAAGTTGGTCGGTTTCTTGAAAAATAAATTTCGCGGCACTCAAATATAGTTTCCCGCATTTTTGCGCAAAAGAAAACCGACCAAAGGTTGTCGGTTTCGTAATAAAAATTAAAAATAAAATATTTTGAAAAAGCGACCAACTTTGGTCGATTTTTTTACCGACCAAAGTTAGTCGATTTTTCTTGATCGGTTTTTGCCGAATTTCTAGTAGTGATAGACGGTAGAATTTCCCTTTGCAATACTATCATGCATATCTGACACTATGCGCATGTCATCCATAACTGTGATAACCCGATCGATCATTTTGTAGATTTGAGCCTCATTTTCTCTTTTGAAGCTTCTCGTATTCTTAATTATTGTTATGTGATTTGTGGGGATGATTGGTTTGGTTTCAGGGAGGTTTTGGATTGATATGGAACACTTATTTCTTAGTTTGGAAGCTTAAGTTGGAAGTGTTGATCAAGGTTTGACTTTTGTGAAATTGACCCCGGAATGGAATTTTGATGGTTCCAACAGGTTTGTATGGTGATTTAGAACTTAGGCGTATGTCAGAAAGTAAATTCGGAGGTTCCTAGGATGATTTGGCTCTTCTTGCCGAAAATTGACAATTTGAAGGTTTAGAAATTTCCTAAATTTGACCATAGGTTGATTTTGTGGCTATCGAGTTTCGGGTTTTTGTTTTGGGACATCCAATAGGTCAATTTTGTCTATTCGGATTTGTGTGCAAAGTTAGGTGTCATTCCGAGTTGGTTTGGTAGGGAGTGGATGCTTGGTTGTGATTTAAAAGTTCTTCAATTTCATTGTGATTTCTATGTGTTTTGGGTGTTCGACTCGATGTTTCAAATGTTATTTTTGTGCTTAGAGCACGTGAGTAAGTTTCTATTATATTCTTAGACTTGTGTGGTTGTTTGGTATGGAGCCCTGGTAGATCGGGTGAGTTTCAGACGAGTTTCAGAGTGTGTTGAACTTGTTTCAGATTTGTTGGTTTTTGGCTAGTGCTGCAGGTCTCGCAAATGCGAGCACCAGTTCACATTTGCAGTAACCGCATTTGTAACATTCCTCAAATCTATAAAAGTTTCAAGACACGCTCAATACATATTTTTTTAATCTTATCGTGAGTGCATAAAAAATTATACTTCTATTACGGGCTTAAACCATTGTGATTGACTATTGAGTTACTTCTCTATTTATAAATAATTGAATATACAATTAGGGAAATATTTATAATTTTAATATTATTAATTATTAAAGATGGATATCATTAAATACTTGTTAAGTAAAAAAAATAATAAGACACTTAAGAATTGGGCTTAAAGCCCATAGAGTGTGTCACGACCCAAAATCCATTAGAGGCCGTAATGACGCCTAACACAGCTGTCAGGCAAGCCAACAACAATTGATTAACTTAATTACTCATTTTAGTATTTTTGAAATCGTAAATTCCATCAATTAAATAGTAAGAGAAAGAATTTACAAAGTAAATGATAATATTTTCACAACTACAATACTGAACAACCATAATCACCCCCAAAGCCTAGTGACACAAGTACATGAGCATCAACTAGGAAATATATTTAAAATACAACATTTGTCTAGAAATACAATTAGACAGGAGAGAGAATATAACTCTGATGGAGAATCTGTGCGCTACGAATTCGCAACATGGGATGCAGCTCACCTAAATTCCCGCAATAGCCGCGCCTCTGCGCCCACAAGTCTACTAGACATGTATGCACCTGCAAAAAAATATGCAGCAAGTGTAGTATGAGTACGTAAATCAATGCATACCCAGTGAGTATCCAGTCTAACCTCGATGAAATAGCGATGAGGGGTTGACTCCGACACTTACTATCGGCTAACAATAAAATACCGATATTATAATTAAGCATGGATTGTATAGAACAGTTGCAAACTCAATAACAAGAAGGAAGTAAGCAACATTTTCCAAATTTATTTTCGTCATTTAACATTTTGTATCTGAGGCCAATGAAGCAATAGTAAAATATTATTAATTCCAACTATTTATCATACGTAAATCATGTCGAGATCGTACAGCCCGGTCCAACATAAATATTTAAATTGTGCACTGCCGATGGTTGAACGGCATAAACCATAGATGCATCTATCTGCTATCGAGGTGTTCGGCCCGCTCCAAAAAAGAAAATACTTTAAAGAAACACAAATTCTCATTAACAGTTAAGTGTCTCATTCACAACTTCAAGTAAGTGAAATTTAACCTTTTACAATTCTTTTATCAATTTCAATATGACTTAAGCAATTAAGTTATCAAGTAGGGGCAAACATTGCAAGTATATCATGATATGGGTCCTAGACTTCCCGGACAATAACATAATTAGTAGCTACGTATGGACTCTCGTCACCGCGTGCGTACGTAGCCCCATAAATAGGATCACATATTAATCAATTCATCTATGGGGTTAATTTCCTCTTACAAGGTTAGAAAAGAGACTTACCTTGCTCCGAAGTTCCATAACCGGCTCCAACGCCTTTCCAACAACTCAAACCGGTGCCCATCGCTCGAAAACTAGTCAATAAATGTGAAAATCCATAAATGTATACTCTAATACTCATTATAATTCAATTTACAACAATTCTCAACTCTGCTCGAAGAGTTGATAAAATCATCATCAGGCCCACGTGCCCGGATTCCGAAACTTTTTGAAGATAAACATTACACATAACCCCACGAACTCAAATATACAATTTATTCTCAATTCCATGCCCAAATTCGTGGTCAAAATCTAAAAATACCAATTTCTAGGTCTTTCTTCAAAATCCTAAGTTTCTAGAAATTTTCATGTCTAAATCCATATATAAACCTTATATTTAACTCACAACTAGTAGAAATCAATTACCTCATAATATATGATGAAATATCCTCTTCAAAAGCTCCAAATATCGCCTAACCAATAAGAAATATGAAGGAAAATGGGCCAAATCCCGTCTTTAAAATGACACTGCCCAGCACTGCCCTTCTTCGCGATCGCGGAAAGTCCATTGCGATCCCGAAGGCAAAAAATGCACTGCCTCTCACTTCCCCTTCACGTTTGCATCCGCTTGGTCATATTTGCGGACCTTTGACCACCACCCCTTCGCGTTCGCGAAGGCCAACCGCTCCGGGCCCCGCTCCCTCTTCCTTCTACGCGTTTGCGCCAGACCTCAGGTGTTCGCTTAGGCTATTCCAGGCCCTCCTCCACGTTCGCGGCCCCTGCACTGCGTTCGCGACAAACAAACATCAGTAGCCCCCAAAAACCTTTTTTTCGAACGCGGGACTCTGTTCGCATTCGCGAAGGACAACACCAGAACCAGCAACAACAGCAGCCAAACAACCCGAATTTATTCGAAATCACCCCGAAACACACCCGAGGCCCTCGGGACCTCGTCCAACTACACCAACCAGTAACATAATACAAAATTTATCGAGGCCTCAAATCACATCAAACGACATCAAAATCATGAAATCGCACCCCAATTCGAGATTAATGAACTTTAGAACTTCAAACTTCTACATTTGATGCCGAAACCCATCAAGTCACATTCGACATTACGTACCTATTCCAACTCTCGGAATCGATATCCGACCCCGATATCAAAAGGTCCACTCCCGGTAAAACTTCCCAAAAACCTTCAAATTTCCAACTTCCGCCAAATGACCCCGAAACAATCTACATACCTCCAAATCCACATCTGGACGCGCTCCTAAGACCAGAATCACCATACGGAGCCATTCCCAGGCTCGGAATTCTATACAGACACTGATAGCATTAAAATGCATTTCAACTCAAATTTATGAAAATCCTTCCTAAACGTCAACTTTCCACAACATGCGCCGAAACGCTCCCGGATCATCCAAAATCCGATTCGGACATACGCCGAAGTCCAAATTCATCATACGAACCTGTTGGAACGTTCAAATCTAGATTTCGAGGACGTTTACTCGAAAGTCAATCATTAGCCAATCCATCCAACTTAAAGCTTCCGAAATTAGAATTTTCTTTCCAAATCAACTCCGAACTTTCCGAAATTCAATTCCGACCACAAGCACAAGTCATAATACCTGAATTGAAGGTACCCGTGGCCTCAAACCACCAAACGGAACGCTAGAGCTCAAAACGACCGGTCGGGTCATTACATTCTCTCCCACTTAAACATACGTTCGTCCTTGAACGAGTTAAGAATTGCTCTGGAGTTTTTTCTGAAATCATAGGTTTACCCACTTGAGAACCTATCCGTGCTACCACAACCCTATTAAGCACATTAGATTGATCCATTCTGCAGATTCCCCCATTTATTTAATCAAAAGACTCAGAGCCCGATTCCAACATCCGAAATTCCCTACCACACCTGTTTCCAACATACGAACACTGTATCAATCATTACACACTGTACCAAACATTACTGTATACCCTTACTGAATTCGTACCATGCACCGCATAATTCACATGACCATAATAACATCCCCTAACAACAATAGCCACAATTCCACGAATCCGATGCCCACAACACCTCATGATGCACATAAGTCTTGTTCCAACTCTTGCAATACTGCCACAACATAAGAGATGTGTAGAAATTCTTAACCAACTGCCGAGTCAACAAATCATTGAGTCTCTCCTCTATACAAGAACCATTACCTCATTATGAACCAAATAATGATATTTGCTCTTTAATATGCCTCATAATAATCTGTTCGCACTGATCCCATGTCCAAAGATCTCGTCTCACCCAGTACAAGTCATTCTGGTAATAAGCCACCACAAATACTACCAAAAGTCTCATATGATGCCAGCATGGCCAACAAGCCACAAACTTGAATATGATACATAAGGAAAACGAACTCTGGAAAGAACCACTCAACGCACTTAACTGTTTAAACAACCGAAAAGGTGTTATGAATCTTTCTCAGAACATGATAAACAAGACGCACAAGAATAGATATGGGGAGTTGTACTCAACATCACACTGTTGCGGCGTGCAACCCAATCCACACATGATACTGTTGCAGCATGCAACCAGATCCAACCATGTTACCCGTGGCGGCGTACCACCCGATCCAAACAAAATACCCATGGCGGTGTGCCACCCGATTCAAACATAATAATCTATAAGGAAATACTTACCGATCTAGAATGCTCATAACTATAAAATACCCGAATATCGACCACAAGCACGCCAAGTGCATAATACCATCTCTGGGGAGACAGATAGTGCCATATGCTACAAAACTCAAGCACGACTAAGGTGCGACATATGACATGCATCTCGAGAGCCATCCTGCTCACATAACACCATTGCTACTCGGGACCTCAACACATGTGCAATCAATCAGGCCAATCTTACAACCCACACGACAGAAAAGAGTATTCCATGAAATAACTGATGACGAAATAAAATCCAACATCTGAATACTCCTCCATAAGGAGTGATTTGCTGAACGAACACACCCAGGCTAGTGTAGAGTACACACCCACATTTGGACCTACGGACCTCAAACCGATTCTGTTCATACCATGCTTGGGCAAATAACCTCTCAAGGATCCACAATGACCTTTTCCCCATGATACACAAGAACAGTCGTCGAATCCAGAACAAACTTCCACAATTCACAACCATCTAAATAGAGTGCATTTCAGGCCTAAACTCTCACATTAGCAATAGCGCCAAAATCTTAATACTTGGCTTAAATATTTAATCACTCAAGTGATTACATGTCACACTTATACAATCTTCCCATGGGATACGCTCACATGACCTTCCGCACCAGATAACAATTTTGCACCTCCATACCACCGGGCACACTATTGTTGTAAAGGAAATCAAGAATCCGCAAATCAGTACACAAAGCCTCTTACACAGGAGACAGATCTCAGATGATGCTAAAGACAATACCATCTTACCCTAAACATCTGAATTCTCCCCTGCTCATCTGAGCTCTTGACATTCTTGTCGACACCAAACTGCAACCTTGATCCTTTGCTTAAAATTCTCATGCCACTTACTACACCTAACATGCCAATATGTGAGAGTACAAGAATTCCATAATAATCCCTGAACCACTAATAGAATAAACACTCCATCATATAGCAACCTTTCACTTAACACATTTCAGGAGAACCATTGCAACACGCGACCGAATTCTCATAACCGTAGAAAATACAACCCCAAGTAATGGTCTAAACCACCATAACTCTTTCGGGATCCATCTACACATAACATGCCATAATTATCGAATAATTCCCTATAAATCAAACTATGACGTCCGTCAAGTCTCGCACACACCGCCAGAAATCACATATATAACTTAACACGTTGAAGGAACTGATCACGGCCACAATTATGTCGATTCAACCATTACTAGCCTACTCGTCTTCTTCCAACTTATTCTTAACTTGCCTTAGAAATAATAATAGCTCCATTCATTAATGTAACGAAACCCTAAAACACTCATCTCGAGTGACCCAATCCATAAGGTCACATCGTCTCAATACCCATGAACCATCTCATATTCTCCTTGAACGCACAATAACACCGACAACTGGTACACCCATTCTGCAAGACCTCCGGTGAGTCTGACACTACTTATTCCCTTCCTCCGATACTACACTGCATACCCATTTATGACATAGAACATTCCAAGCTCCTTTTCATAACCCACTACAAAAGCTCGATACTTAACCATACTACGGACTCGAAATGCTTAGGCACCACACTTTGAATTTTTTGAACCCACTAGAACCAGTGTTGAGAGTTACCCACTCTGACTTGGTCCCGAATATAATCAACTCCAAGGCTCTTCTAGCACATGAACACCCTCTCAAAGAAGCACCCGGCTGAATTACTTTCCTTGTATATCTCATCTACACGAAGCGTAAACTGTGAGTCTTCGCAAAGCCTAAACATGAATCGATAAGGCCAAATGTAGAACACATTTCCCAAATCCTTTTCTCAAATTACCACTGGTGTTTTCTTTCCTTAGTCGCAATCACCCACCAATATACTGATACCCAGAAACCTCACAAGTAGACAACCATGCAATCCAATCATAGACGGTAGGGGCTATTCCACTTAGCTTGAAGCTACAATTTCATAAACTTAGAACCTGTGAAGATTCCTTCTTCCTCATTGACATGACCTCGCACAATCGACCCACCAAATTCCTCGAAATCTTCTTGTTAACCATTTCACAAACGCTCTGAATCACCAGCCACATTCACATGTTTGACCTTTTACCGAATAGCCAGTAGAATTCTTCGTAGAAGCTTCGTCAACACCACACAACCACTAACCTACTCACAGGAGATAACCCACCTGTAGAAACTCCATGCCGACATCTTCCAACAACGCTGCACTGAGTAGAATTACTATGAAACCAATAAACCATCCCGGGCCCATGCCGTTCACCAGTTGTACAAGTCTGTTCACTCCCCGTTGACATCAACTAAAGGTGCGACGATACATTCCAATCCAAAGTCATGTTGCATCCCTCTTCATCTTAAGCAACTCCCTCATGTCATATCTATTCTTCCTCAGTATAGTAGCCAATATTCCAAATTAGTCTGTAGACCTGGTCACTGTCCACCATGAATCCCAAATCACTCTAAACTTTTCTCAAGGCGTGTAGCTATCCTACCACAGAAACCATATGCTACTCTGCCACTCTCCCACTTTGGTCAAACCCTCTCCTTTAAGCAACTACTCGACTTTTGTTTCTCACACTTGGCCTTCTTGAAATTTAACAACCACAAGACATCTCCCACATGTCCTTCCTCATCCTATGCTGCCCAGTTGTCGCGTTAAATCAAAATACGTCTCTATAGAACTTGAACAAATAGATAGCTACCAACTTTACACCTCTTAGAAGATCATCCTTCTCGAGCAATCATCACTAGGAACACCGATTCGAGCCTGAACCACTGCACATCGCGATCTCTGACAACCGCTTCCACAATATCATTTCATGATACCTTACCCCAAGGAGAATTGAAAAAGACCATAACACCGGTGAACTTAACACATCCAATCAAGGACGACGACACCACATCAGAGATGAAAATTCCACCACGCTCAAAAATACCAAGTCTTGTTACTCCATTGATGGTAGGCTATAATTGTGTATTTTGGACCACTATTTGCACTCTAATTCGCTGCACTTTACTAGTGTTTGAGCTTTAAATGGTATTAATTTGCTATGACTATGTGTTTTATGCTTTGCAGGAACAATTTCGAGCTACAATGAGGTTAGGGAGCGTTATTCAGATAATATGGAGCTTTGAAGGAAAAGTAAAAGCCTATGGAGTAATTTAGGATTCTGTTCGAGGATCAAATGATGTTCGCGCACTTAAAAAGAAGAATGAAGAAGAGAGCATAAAGTTGCCCAGGTGCGCGGTCGTGTACTGGGCGCGCAAGACAAGCAGATTCTAGCCGAAGTGCGTAGCCATATGCGCGGTCACCTAGCCAGATGCGCAGCCACGAACGTTTGCCCGAAAAAATTTTCCCACCGCTAAGTTTGTAATTTTTGAGGCGGATTTCCTTGACCTATATGAAGCCCAACTCGTCTAAAAAGGGGGTATCTTGGATTTTGAGAGCAAATTTTGAGGGAGAAGAAGCACGGAAGCAATGGGAAAGCGGGATACTTGATCCAATTCACTCAATACGAAAGTTTGGTTGAGTTTGGGAATTGTAATGTCTCCTTGTTCTTCTAATAATCTTTCTTTGAACATTTTCTTCATTATGGAGTAATTCTCCTTAGGGTTATTGATGGATGTTGTGAATTAATTATTGATTTGGTTTTTACTCTATGTTAATTGCTCCACTTTATTGAATGAGTTATAAATTGAATTGCAAGGTTTATTGTAGTTTTACTTTAATTGAAAGATAAGTTTGCTGTTATTTTCTTTGTACCATCTTAATTGGGTTGATTTTACGCCTCTTCTAGGTAATCGAAAGAGCTTAAGGAGTTACCGATTTACCCAGTTCAGGAGAATAACTAAGAGGTGTTCTTCGAAAGATCAGCATTCACTATTTTAGTGCATATATTCATAGGACCTGTTATTAGGTTAGCTAAAGGAATCAAATTTATTCCGAAGAAGAATTGGAATCCCTGGAGTAGCATGATCACCTGTTGAAATCGAAAGAATCAATAAAAGTTAAGATTGGATTTAGCACAGAGTACCCGAAACAATAGTTGATCACATATATTTCCATCTCCCTTACCTCTCCCATTGATATTCCACTGTTATTACTAATCATTCGGGTACCATCAGTTTCTTACAGTTGACAATCTTAGTTTATTTGTAGTCAATAGTAACATAAATCAAAAGGTTTATTACCCTAGATAGTGTTAAGCTGAAGAATTAATAGAACATTATTGAAACCAATCCTTGTGGAGATGATTTATTACTATACCATCTTTGACTAGCGAGCCTACGTTTTGTACACCAGTTTTGCGCTCGTCATCCATCAACCCAAACTTGAACATTCTTAGTCTGATTGCCTTTCCTCCGCTGGAAATAAAACACTGAACCTCTGAATCATGCATTGAGAAAAACCTCCTTTCAAATTGTTTACTGCCTCGACACATAGACAAGTATCCTACCATTACATCAATACAGTGTGATAACAACTCATGAATATCCCAATCAAATACACAGGGAGAAACATCTTGCACCACATCCGCAGTACCATTACAATTCCTCGATTCCCAATTGATAACAAGCGTTTCACGTCGCATAAAATTGAATAGGAAAGAAACAAAGGCATAGGCCTTAAAGGAATCTAATCGCACGATGAGGAATCAAGAAGGGAAGTGCTTCTAACAGCCCTGTAGCCTCTGGAAGATAAGTACAGACGCCTCCATACCGATCTGCAAGACACTACTAAACTTGCTCATGACTCGTGAGACCTAAGTGAACCTAGTGCTCTGAGAACATGTTGTCACGACCCAAAATCCATTAAGGTCGTGATGGCGCCTAACACCGCTGTCAGGCAAGCCAATAATAATTTATAAACTTAATTACACATTTTAGTATTTTTGAAATCGTAGTTTCCTTCGATTAAATAGTAAAAGAAAGAATTTACAAATTAAATGGTAATATTTTCACAAATACAATAATGAACATCCCATAATCATCCCCAAAATCCGGTGTCACAAGTACATGAACATCAACTAGAAAATATATTAAAAATACAACATCTGTCTGGAAATACAATTAGACGGGAGAGGGTAGATAAATCTGATGGAGACTCTGTGTGCTGCGAATTCGCAACATGGGATGCAGCTCACCTAAGTCCCCGCAATAGTCACACCTCTACGCCCACAAGTCTGCTAGACATATATGCACCTGCACAAACATGTGCAGCACGTCTAGTATGAGTATGCAAATCAATGCGCACCCAATAAGTATCTAGTTTAACCTTGAAGAATTAGTGACGAGGGGTCGAATCCGACACTTACTATTGGCTAACAATAAAATACTGATATTATAATTAAGCATGGATTGTATAGAACAATTGTAAACTCAATAACAAGAAGGAAGTAAACAATTCTTTTGTTAATAGGGAATTTCCAAATTTATTTTCGTCATTTAACATTTTTATCTCAGGACAATGAAGCAATATTAAATTAGTAATAATTCCAAAGATTTATCATGCGCAAATCGTACAGAGGTCGTACGGCCTGGTCCAACATAAATATTTAAAATGTGCACTACCGAGGGACGAATGACATGAACCATAGATGCATCTATCTGCTACCGAGGCATTCGTCCCGCTCCACTATAGAAAATACTTTAAAAAACACAAATTCTCAATAACAGTCAAGTGTCCCATTCACAACTTCAAGTAAGTGAAATTTAACTTTTTACAATTCTTTATCAATTTCAATATGACTTAAGCAATTAAGTTATCAAGTAGGACAAATATTGAAAGTATAGCATGATATGTGTCCTAGACTACCCGGACAACAACATAATTAGTAGCTACGTACGAAATCTCATCACCTCGTGCATACATAGCCCCCACAAATAGGAGCACATATTAATCAATCCACCTATGGGGTTAATTCCCTCTTACAAGGTTAGAAAAGAGATTTACCTCGCTCTGAAGTTCCATAATCGGCTCCAACGCCTTTCTAACAACTCAAACCGGTGTTCATTGCTATGTTCAAAACCATAAATGTATACTCTAATACTCATTATAAGTCAATTTACAACAATTCCCAACTCCGCTCGAAGAGTCGATAAAATCACCCTCAGGCCCACGTGCCCGGATTCCGAAAACTTTTGAAGATAAATATTACCTATAACCCCATGAACTCAAATATACATATTATTCCCAATTCCATGCCCAAATTCTTGCTCAAAATCCAAAATACCAATTTCTAGGTCTTTCTTCAAAATCTCAAATTTCTACAAATTTTCATGTCTTAATCCATATATAAACCTTGTATTTAACTCATAACTAGAAGAAATCACTTACCTCATAATAGATGATGAAATCTCCTCTTCAAAAGCTCCAAAAAATACCCACCAAAATGAAATATGAAGGAAAATGGGCCAAATCCCGTCTTCAAAATGACACTGCCTAACACTGCCCTTCTATGCGATCACGGAAAGGCCATCGTGATCGTGAAGGCCAAAAATGCACTGCCTCTCATTTCCCCTTCGCTTTCACATCCCCTTGGTTGCGTTCACAGACCTTTGACTACCACCCCTTCGCGTTCGCGTTCTAGTAGTCGCGTTCGTGAAGGACAACTACTCCGGGCCTCGCTCCCTCTTCCTTCTACGCGTTCGCGGCAGACCACACGCGTTCGCATAAGTTGTTCCAGGCCCTCCTCCGCGTTCGCGGCCCCTGTGCCGCGTTTGTGATGAATAAACATTAGTATCACCTAGAAACCTTCTTTGCGAACGCGGGACTCTCTTCGCGTTCGCGAAGGATAACACCAGAACCAGCAACAGTAGCAGCCAAACTGCCCGAATTGATCCGAAATAACCACGAAACGCACCTGAGGCCCTCGGGACCCCGTCCAACCACACCAACCAGTCCCGTAACATAACACAAACTTGCTTGAGGCCTCAAATCACATCAAACAACATCAAAATCATGAATATCACCCCAATTCGAGCTTAATGAGCTTTAGAACTTCAAACTTCTACATTCGAAGGCGAAACCCATCAAATCACGTCTGATTGACCTCAAATTTTGAACATTTGACATTACGGACCTATTCCAACTTCCGAAATTGGAATCCGACCCCGATATCCAAAGGTCCACTCTCAGTCAAACTTCCCAAAAACCTTCAAATTCCCAACTTTCGCCAAATGACCCCGAAACGATCTACAAACCTCCAATCCACATCCAGACGCGCTCCTAAGACCAAAATGACCATACAGAGCCATTCCCAGGCTCAGAATTCTAATGGATACTGATAGCATTAAAATGCACTTCAACTCAAATTTATGAAAATCCTTCCTAAATGCCAACTTTCCACAACAGGCGCCGAAACGCTCCTCGATCATACAAAACCCGATCCAGACATACGCGCAAGTCCAACATCATTATATGAACCTGTTGGAACCTTTAAATCCCTATTTTGAGGTTGTTTACTCAAAAGTCAATCATTAGCCAATCCCTACAACTAAAGGCTTTCGAAATTAGAATTTTCTCCAAATAGACTCTGAACTTCCCAAAATTCAATTCTGACCACATGCACAAGTCATAATACCTTAAGTGAAGCTACCCATGGCCTCAAACCACCGAACGACGTGCTAGAGCTCAAAACGACCGGTCGGGTCGTTATAGAGTGGTCTATTCTATTGTAAGGAAAAGAAAAAGGATTAAAGCCTTGGACAAAAGAGGGGTTAGGGAAAATTTCAAAAAATTCAAAGCAACCAAAAAAAGGACTTCTATAGACAAGAAACAGAAGCAAGTCCCTGCGAAGTACTCACAGAGGCAACGGAAAATTCTAGGTTTCTTTGTAAATCACTAGTTTATGAACTCAGGTGTATATAATTTCCTATTGCCAATTATCATACAGTACTAGTAGGTAAGTATTGGAGAGTTAATTCCCTTCTTTCTCTATATCAATAGTAATTTTAATGTGTAGGTGTGAAACATTAAAATGCATTCGTTGTTGTGGAATCGATTGTTTGACGGGTATAAATTGGACTGGAGCCTACGTATTGACTCGAGGAGTTTTGAGTTGAGTTGATATAACCCTTAACTAAAGTTGTTTAACTTACAAAAAGCACGCATACAAGATGTTTGATGAATTACATAAAATATTTAACATGTACTTAATTAGAGCGAGTGAGTACCTATTAACTTAGAATTGTTCTAACTAAAGTTTAGATGATTTATTCTGATATATATGCATAAATTTTAGATTTTGTGTTATTATTATATGCCATTTTCTTGTTGAAAATTTATGAAGAATCAAGAATCTTTAGAAATACTTTTGAAAGTTTATTTCATGCTTATGACGTGCTTTACATTTAAAGATACCAATATGAGTATGTATAGGTTGTTCCAGAAACGACTCAGACTTGAACGGTCAAGAAAGTTGAGAAGTTGATTTAGATCCTAGAAAGGTCACACAAAATAGTTTATTATTAAAGTATTTTTGGGAGTATCCTCTATTTTGAGAAAGGGTTATCGTCAAGGACGAGGGTCCTGATCAAGGCGTTGCCTTCCTGAAACTACTTGTGCCAAAGTAGGGAGCACACGAGTAGAGGGTCTCGTTGCTGAGAATTTGCCTAGCCAGGGTAAAGTATGATACTTGAGCGTTGAGAACCATAAAGCGGGTGGCACATCGTGGATTGGGCCAATTCGATCAGGTTGGGATCAAACCCATACCGATCACACAGTGACTAAGACAGAAATAAGTCAGGATAGTTGGAACCCCCGAAACATAAAGTGAAATATCATTTTTAGATAACAACGAAAAAGAAAAGAATTTTTTTTTAGATATTCATAAACTGGTGTTATGCAACTATTTTAGAATTGTTCTTAGAAGCTTTATATTTTCCATGCATTTAGAATCTTCGCTTGTGATGTATATTTTGTTAAAGTTTCATTCCCTGCTTTAGTGGGGGTTCGTTGAGATTCATTGAGTACAATGGATGGTACTGACTTTCTCTTTTGGGAACCTGCGTTGGTCTGCGGTACAACGTAGAAACCAGTTTTGTAGGCTACAGGTTAGTACTTCCTCACTTCGAGTGCTACTAGTGAGCTCTTACTTTGTTCAAGGAGTATCCTTTTGAATCGTCATTATTTGGTTATTTCCTTGTTTACTTGGAGAACTAGCCAGGAAATCTCATGTCCTGAGCAGTGCCTCTATTTATCAGTAGAGGCTAGACATAGTCGGTGGGAAGATTCAAGTGTTTTTGATAATAACTTTTTAGTATTTCTGTATTTACAACGAATAAAGCTTTGGAGTTGGTTTATTTTAGATATTCAAATTAATTAAAAGTATTTGATTAAAGTATTGCCTTGTCGCATATAAAGTTTGAAGTTATAATAGTTTTGATAAGCGTAGCTGGTTCGTTCGGTCAAATTTAGCGATCGGGTGCCGGTCATGGCTTGTTCCGAAAATGGATTGTGACAAACATGGTATCAAAGCTCAGGTTTATAGAGTCCTAGCGGTCTATGAATCCGTGTCACTAGAGTCTTGTTAATGGGTATGAAGCGCACCATACTTATAAATAGGAGGCTGCAACAATTTAGGAAAAGTATCATTTTTTCATACTTTAGATCGTGCAATAGAGCCTACCTCTAGGAAATTATCTAATGTATTCGTTTCTCCAAAAATCGCAGAAATAGCTCGTACTCGTAACTCTGACATCGACACTCAGGATGCTACTTACGAAACTATCACTACTATTGTGGCTCAAGGTAGAACTAAGAAGGCTTCAACTTAGAAAAATAAGGGTAAATCCACAAAGAGGGTTCAAGTACCCCGGGTTGAACATGAAAAAGGGGTGGAGCATGATGAGCAAGTACCTCAGGATCCAATGCTACCATAACAGCAGTTTTGGCTCAGACAGCTATATCTCCACAGGTGAATCAGATGTTTAATGTTGTCAACAGTGATATGGAGATGTTTAAAGCCTTCATGGACAATCAGAACGAGAGAAGAGATGTGCTTCCAACTCAATCAAATTGACAGAACAATTCTAAGTCCTCTAGAGTGAATGAATTTTTGAAGTTGAGTCCTCCGTTGTTCCGTGGAACTATAGTTAATGAAAATCCAATGTTGTGGTTGGAGGGTGTTAAAAAAGCCCTCTGAGCGATGAAGGCATTTGATGATGAAGTTGTGGAGTTGTCTGCCTACCAGCTTAAAGATGTGGTCGGCGCTTGGTTTGAGATAGGGGAAACATAAAAAGACGAAGATGATGGTTCGCCTACTTTGGAAGAATTTGAAGAGGCCTTCATGGCTAACTTTATAGAAGAAAAGGATATAGAAGCTACTTCTACAGAGTTCGAGAAGCTCAAGCAAGGGAATAAAAGTGTGCAAGAGTATTACATGGAATTCATAAGTTTGGCTAAGTATGCTCCTCACATGGTTAAGATAGAAAAAGCAAAGATCTGCAGGTTTGTCAACGGTTTTTACCATATTAAGGGTATGACATCATCTGCAGGGGTAGGAATGAGAACTTTCTCCTCTATTTTGGGTTTTTCCAAGCACTTAGACAAAGACAGACAACAAAAGAGAGAAGAAAAAGAGCATAACAAGAAAGCACAGACAGCGGGCAGGTTTAGTGGTACATCAAGTGGAGGAGGAAAGGGTTCCTTTAGCAAGGGGTCATTAGCACCAACTCAGTCCAGTCATCGGTCAGGTGGTGGGTCTTCCTTCAAATGTACTTAGAGTTATGGAAACCAATCTCGCCAAAATCAGAATTTTAGGAAACCATCCTCATATAGACAGAGTCATGTTGAGCAGCACTCACAACAACAAGGTCTTTGTGGTACATGTAAGCAGAAACATTTATGTCCATGCAAGGTCAGCTTTCAAGTTTGATACATTGCGAAGACAGTGGTCATATAAAGGAAAAATTCCCAAAGTTGCAACGTAATTTTAGTAGGGGATCAACTCGTCCTTCTAGTTCCTCAGCTACTATAGTTGCACCACCTCAGGCTCGTGGTTCTCATAATCAGACCATGCATGGGGCAGGCAGAGGTGCATATCGAGTTACTGAAGGAAGGGGGCAACCTTGTTTGTTTGCTACACTTGATCGTCAGAGTACATGGGCATCTGCAGAAGTTATAACAAGTATACTTCTAGTCTGCTCACATAATGCCTATGCCATAATTGATCTAAGTTCAACATTTTCGTACGTGACTTCATACTTTGCAATTAACCTCGGGCTAGAACCTGAACAACTCAGTGAGCCATTCCTAGTATCTACTTCAGTTGGCGAGTTAGTGAAAGCCACAAGAGTCTACAGAGGTTATACAATTTCAGTCCAAGGTCGCAGCAACGAGGCCGATCTCATAGAGTTAGAAATGGTGGATTTTGATGTGATCATGGGTATGGATTGGTTGTCTTCCTGCTATGCCATGTTAGATCGACGTGTCAAGATAGTCAGGTTCCAATTTCCAAATGAAGAAGTATTAGGTGGAATGGTAGTTCATCATCGCTTGTAGTTAAGTTTATTTCTTACCTTAAGGCACAAAGAATGATTGGTAATGGGTTTCTCGCCTATTTGGCTCACATCATTAATCTAGAATCATAACCACAAGCTCTTCAGTCTGTGACAGTTGTTAGAGAATTTCCAAAAGTTTTCCCTGATGACCTTCCAGGACTTCCTCCTGAAAGATCATAGACTTTGGCATTGATCTCATGCAAGGCACTCAACCCATATCTAATCCTCCTTTTAGGTTGGCTCCATAAAAACTTAATGAGTTGAGAGAACAATTGAATGACTTTCTTGACAAGGGCTTCATCAGGCCGAGCGTTTCACCGTGGGGTTCCTTGGTCCTATTTGTTAAGAAGAAAGATGGGTCTCTTAGATTGCGCGTTGACTATCGGCAGTTGAATAAAGTTACTATTAAGAACAAGTACCCACTACCAAGAATTGATGATTTATTTGATCAACTCCAGGATGCAAAGTACTTTTCAAAGGTATACCTGAGACCAGGGTATCACCAGTTGAGAATTAGAGAAGAAGATATATCTAAAACAACCTTTAGGACTCGCTACGGGCACTATGAATTTCTAGTGATGTCCTTCGGGTTGACAAATGTTCCAGCTGCATTCATGGACCTCATGAACAGAGTTTTCAAACCATTACTTGATACCTGTATTATCATGTTTATAGACGATATTTAGGTATACTCTAGGAACAAGGAAGAGCATGAAGAACACCTTGGGATAGCCTTGTAGACCTTGAGGGAGAATGAAATTTATGCAAAGTTTTCGAAATGTGAATTCTGGTTGCAATCAGTGGCATTTTTAGGCCATGTGGTATCTAGTGAAGGCATAAAAGTAGACCCTCAAAAGATAGAAGCAGTCAAGAAATGGCAAAGGCCGACAACGTAAACCAAAATCAGGAGTTTCTTGGGGTTAGCTGGCTACCATAGAAGGTTTGTAGAGGGATTTTCCTCACTTGCATCTCCATTAACTAAGTTGACTCATAAAGTAGTTAAGTTCCAGTGTCAGACGCTTGTGAGCAGCGTTTGAAAGAGGTAAAGAAGAGGTTGACCACTGCACCTGTGTTAACCTTGCCGATAGGTTTGGGTGGGTTCACAGTGTATTATGATGCCTCCAGAGTTGGTCTTGGTTGTCTTCTTATGCAAGATGAAAAAGTTATTACTTATGCTTTCATGCAGTTAAAGAATCATGAGTTGTGCTGCACCGACTAGCTTGCTCCTCTCATAGGCCTCCCACCATCCGAAGGCAGACCCCGATAGCTGAAAAGTAGTAAAGCAGAATCCACTAGTCTCAAGAATACCCACTGTGCGAAGAATCCACCCGCACCTATCCAAGAAGTCTTGAGCATCCTCTGAATCTAGCCCCACTGAATGATGGAGGCTTGAGCCTCCCAAATCTCTCTAATCCCTTCTACTCCTCATCACTCTTAACGGACCCACCTGGGCTTGAGTAACAGCAACCGGATGGGCTGGTAATACCCCCGGTGTTTGGAGTCCATGCACCACCTGCTTTGGAGTACGGGTGGGGGGAGTCAGAGCACCTCCCTGACATGAGAAGTGGTTGGTGCGGCATGAACTGAAACAGCCTGAGCAAGGCTAGTGAAAATTGTCAATATCTAGGCCAAAGCCTCCTGAAGGCTTGGAATAACAATAGGCACAGCTGGTGCCTGAGGTGGTCCCACCGGATCAACCACGTGTGTATCTACTGCTAAGCTGGAGAAACCTCGGCCTCTACCGCGGCCCTGGCCTTTCATGGACCTACCTGGTGGTACTAGTGGCCATTCCCCCGATCCTGTAGCACGTTTCCTTAACAAATTCACACGAGAAGAATACAAGAATGTGAAATTTTCTGAAGGGTTCGAAAACCTCACGAAGATAAGTATAGACGTCTGCGTACCGATCGGCAAGACTCTACTTAACCTGCTCATGACTCGTGAGACCTATGTAACCTTAGCTCTGATACCAACTTCTCACAATCCCAAATCACTAGTGTCGTGATGGTGCCTATCATGATACTAGGCAAGCCGAAAACTCACACATACCAACATCTTAAATTCAAAACATACCGAAATAGGTTTACACAAGTAAAAATCTCATAAAAACTGGATGAAAACGTCACAACTCAATACATAATTCCCTAAAAGATCTGGATGTCACGGAGTACATGAGCATCTATACAATAACACAGTTTGACAAATGAAACACTTCCTAGGAAAGTAGAACAGTATAAACAAAACTAAAAGATAAAGAAGGAGAGTCAAGGTCTGCGGACGCCAAGGCAGCTACCTTGATAATCTTCGGCTGAAGAAGCTCCAGAAATCAGCAACCAGCGTGTCTGGAAACACCTGGATCTACATATCAAGTGAAGAGTGTACTGTGAGTACAACCATCTCAATAATTAACAAGACTAATATTTGGGCTGACAGCAGTGACGAGCTCGAACAATATAGTCCATGTACAGAATTAAGCAGTACGGAAATGACAGAAAATATGACAATAATATCTCAAATAGAACTCATAATCTGTAGGTACCAGTGTAGGAATGTAGACATGTTTCCAAGTTTAATAGTTAAGCTCAACGCAGATAAATTATGCCAAGTCTGAATGATATGACGAATTTGACATCTCTATATCTACATGCCAATATGTATATCATATGTGATTCAACACAATGCATGTTGTCTCAATTCTCACTCACCACACTCAATCACTCAGCATGGTATGATACGCGTTGTGGTGTGCAGTCTGATCCCATCATGAATCTCACTCACCAATTCTCACTCAATTCTCACCAATTCTCACTCAATTCTCACTCACCACACTCAATCACTCAGCATGGTATGATACGCGTTGTGGTGTGCAGTCTGATCCCATCATGAATCTCACTCACCAATTCTCACTCAATTCTCACCAATTCTCACTCAATTCTCACTCACCACACTCAATCACTCAGCATGGTATGATACGCGTTGTGGTGTGCAGTCTGATCCCATCATGAATCTGCGCTCATTGTGGGTGTGCAGACTCCGGAAGGGCGAATCCTATCCAAGCGCTAATAAAAGATGTTGCATCGTCCAACCCGATCTCATCATGAATAAATAATACCTGATGCGGCGTACAACCTGATCCCATCATGAGTCAATAGTACCCCTTGCGGCGTGCAGCCCAATCCCATCAATATCACTCACAAACAGGTCCTCTGCCTCACTCATTCATCAATCTCTCCAGCCTCTCGAGCTCACAACACTCACACCAAGCAGCCCATATCAATGATACATGATGTGACAATGTATGATAACATAGACTGAGATATCATATGCAATGATGAAAGCGACTAAGTACATAACTGCAACTAAGCAAATAACTGAACATCAAAGAACCATCGTTGTGGGTCCCAATAGCACCAGCACAGAGCCTATACATGATTTCTAACATAAATCACATCTCAAATGCTCTAACACATAGAGTACAGTAATAATATTTAGATAGGATTACTACATATTTCCACAAATTCGATTGAATCACAATTACTATGTGCACGTCCACACGCCCATCACCTAGCATGCGCGTCACCTCAACACCATTCACATAACACAAGGAATTCATATCCTCAGAATCGAGTCTAGAAGTGTTACGTACCTCAAACCGAATCTCTACCCCGACAAGCCCTTGCCTCGCGAATCTGCCTATGAACGACTCGAATCTAGCCACAAACAATAGGATACAATTAACTCAAGCTATAGGAATCAATTCCATATGAAAATGCTAAGTTCTTAATCAAAAGTCAAAAAGTCAACTCAAAAGTCAACCCTTGGGCCCACATCTCGGAATCCAACAAAAGTTACAAAATTCGAACACCCATTCAACCACACTATACCAAATTTACCAAATTTCAACATCAAATCGTCACTTAAATCCCCAAATTTAACGCTCCAATCCCTAGCCTAAAACTCCCAAAATTCCACCTCAAAAACACACAAACTAGGCGGGAAATTCAATAGGGAAACAATATTATTGCATAAAAATGATAAAAAGTGACTTAGCTCAAGAAACCCCTCAAAATCCCTCGCAACAATCGCCTCCAACCGAGCTTCAAAAGTCCAAAAAATGATAAAATCTCGGAAACCCTTCGAATGTATACTCCTAGTGCTTTCGCCCCTACAACCCACTTAACCGTATTTGTCATCTCGCAGGTGCGGACTTTTCATCCGCTTCTGCGATTTTCCCTGAAGTCCTTGCCTTCGCTTCTACAATAACACATGCGCAGATGCGAGTCTGCATCTACGGAATTTCCTCCGTACCTACGCTCCCCAGACTCCTCACCGAGCTCTACTTCTGCGCCTAATACGCTGCATCTGCGACCTTGCATGTGTAGATAAAATGGTTGCACCTGTGACGACTACCCAGTTCCTCCCAGGCTACTTCTGCGATGACATCCAAGCACCTGCGGCCTCGCGCCTGCGACCATAACCGTCGCAGGTGCGATCACACCAATCCAGGTCTACCCAGCAATGCCTTACATTCCAAATTCAATCTGTTAACCCTCTGAAATCCACCCGAGGCCACCGGGACCTCAACCAAATATGCCAATAAGTCCTAAAACACGATACAAACTTAGTTGAGGCCTCAAATCACATCAAACAACATCAAAAACACAAATCGCACCCCAATTCAAGCCTAACAAAAACTAAGAAATTCCAGGTTCTACAATCGATGTCGAAACCTATCAAATCAACTCTGATTAATTTCAAATTTTGTACACACGTCTTAATTGAAACAACGGACCTATTCCAACTTCCGAGGCTGGTAACCACAAAGTCCACTCTCAATCAAACCTCTCAAGTTTTCAAACTTCTAATTTTCCAACTCTCTCCGATTCAAACCAAAATCAACTACGGACCTCCAAATCCATATCCAGATACACTCCTAAGTCTAATATCACCCTACGTAGCTATTAGAACCATCAAGACTCCATTCCGGAGTCCTTTAAACACAAGTCAACATCCGGTCAACATTTTTAGCTTAAGCTTTTAACCTTGGGACTAAGTGTCCCAACTCATTTCGAAACATCCCCGGAGCCAAACCAAATACCCCGACAAGTCAGATATCAAATATTGAGCATAGAATAGGCAGTAAATGGGGAAAAAAGTCTACATCACTCAAAATGACCGGTCGTGTCGTTACATCCTTCCTCTCTTAAATAAAAGTTCATCCTCGAATGGGTCTAAATACATACCTGGAGTCTCAAATAGGCATGAATATCTACTCCAAATCTCCCGCTTGGTGTCCCAAGTAGCCTCCTCGACCGGATGACCTCTCTATTGTACCTTCACTGAAGCTATGTTCTTTGACCTCAACTTTCGAACATGCCGATCCAAAATGGCCAGCGGCTCCACATCATAAGTCAAATCACCATCCATCTGAACCATGCTGAAATCCAACATATGAGACAGATCGCGGACATACTTCTGAGAACATGGAACACTGGATGAACACTCGACAGACTAGGTTGCAATGCAAGATTGTAAGCCACCTGTCCAATCCTTTCAAGCACCTCAAACGAGCCAATGTACTGAGGGCTCAACTGGCCCTTCTTCCCGAACCTCATAACACCCTTTATGGGTGAAACCTTGAGTAGTACCTTCTCCCCCACCATGTAAGAAACATCATGAACCTCCGATCGGCATAACTCTTCTATCCAGACTATGTCGTGCGAAGCCGATCCTGAATTAACTTAACCTTGTCGAAAGCATCCTGAACTAAGTCAGTACCCAATAGTATAGCCTAACCCGAGTCAAACCATCTCATCGGGGACCGACACCGTCTCCTATATAAAGTCTCATATGGAGCCATCTGAATGCTCGATTGGTAGCTGTTGTTGTAGGCAAACTCTACAAGCGGTAGAAACTGATCCCAAGAAACTCCAAAATCTATGACACAAGCGTGTAGCGTATCCTCCAATACCTAAATAGTGCGGTTGGGCCATCCGTCCATCTGAGGGTGGAATGTTGTACTCCACTCAATCAAGGTGCCTAACTCTCACTGCATTGCTGTCCAAAACTGCAACGTAAATTACATGACCCAAACTGAAATGATAGACATCGGCAACCGTGAATGTGAACAATCTCGCAAATGTAGATCTTTTCCAACCGCTCCAAAGAATAAGTAGTCCCAATTGGAATGAAATGCGTGGACTTGGTCAACCGGTCCACAATCACCCAAATAGCATCAAACTTTTTCGAAGTCGTTGGGATCCCAACTACAAAATCCATGGTGATACGCTCCTATTTCCATTCCGAAATCTGAAGCCTCTGATGAAATCTGCGCGGTCTCTGATGCTCGTACTTCACCTGCTGATAGCTTAAGCACCAAGCTACAAACCCCACTATATCCTTCTTCATCCTCCTCCACCAATAGTAGTGCCTCAAGTCCTGATACATCTTTTCGGCACCCGGATGAATGGAATACTGCAAACTCCTCAAGAATCAACTCACGCATCCCATCTACATTGGTACACATATTCTACCATGCATCCTCAACACCCCATCATCCCCAATAGTAACATCCTTGGCATCACCGTGCTGAACCGTGTCCTTAAGGACAACGCTCTCTGATGTGATCATATAAGGAAGACCGAGAACGACACAAGCTAGACCTCGACTGGGCTCCGAAACATCTAATCTCACAAACTGGTTGGCCAAGGCCTGAACATCAGCTGCAAGCGGTCTCTCACATACCGGAATAAATTCAAGGTTACCAATACTTACTGCCTTTCTACTCGAGGGATCAGCTACCACATTGGCCTTCCCGGATGATACATAATGGTAATATCATAGTCCTTTAGCAGCTTCAACCATCTCCACTGCCTTAAATTTAAATCCTTCTATTTGAACAAGTGCTGGATACTTTGATGATTCATAAATACCTCACAAGACACACCATAGAGATAATGCCTCCAAATCTTCAATGCATGAACGATGGCTGCCAACTCCAAATAATGAATAGGGTAGTTCTTCTCATGGGCCTTCAACTGACGTGAGGCATAAGTAATCACTCTACCCTCCTACATCAAGACACACCCAATATCGATCAGAGAAGCATCACAATAAACTATAGAAGAGCCTAACGCTGAAGGAAAAAGTAGAATTAGAGTTGTGGTCAAGGAAGTCTTGAGCTTCTGAAAGCTCTCCTCACACTCATCCGACTACCTGAATGGTGCACCCTTCTGGGTCAATTTGGTCAAAGGTGCTGCAATGGACAAGAAATCCTCTATAAAGTGACAATAATATCCGAACAAGCCAAGAAACCTCCGAATTGCAGTAGCTGAGGACGGTCAGGGCCAACTTTTAACCGCCTCTATCTTATTTGGGTCCACCTTAATCCCCTCACTGGACACCACGTGCCCCAAGAACGCCACTGAAGTGATCCAAAACTCACTCTTGGAGAACTTGGCATAAAGCTTCTCCTCCCTCAACCCGCTGTAGCACAATCTCAAATATTAGGCATGCTCCTCCTGGCTACGTGAATACACCAAGATATCATCAGTGAATACTATGACAAACGAATCAAGATATGGTTTAAATACACTGTTCATCATATGCATGAATATTGCTTGGGCGTTGGTCAGCCCAAAAGACATCACAAGGAACTCATAGTGACCATAGCGGGTCCTAAATGCCATCTTCAGAATATCCGAGTCCCGAATCTTCAACGGGTGATTCCCTATACCTAAAATAAATCTTAGAGAACACTCTCGCTCCTTGAAGCAGGTCAAATAAATCATCAATGTGCGTCAAAGGATACTTGTTCTTGATTGTAACTTTGTTCAAATGCCTATAATCGATGCACATCCGCACAATACCATCCTTTTTCTTCACAAACAGAACTAGTGCACCCCAAGGCGACACACTAGACCTAATTAATCCCTTATCAAGAAGCTCTTGAAGTTGTTCTTTTAATTCCTTCAACTCTGTTGGTGCCATATGATACGGAGGAATAGAAATGGGGTGACTGCTCGACACCAAGTCAATTCAAATATCAATATCGATGTTGGGTGGCATGCTTGGAAGGTCTGCAGAAAACACATCCGAAAAGTCTCGCACCACCAGAACAGAATCAATAGTAGGGGTATCAGCACTAACATCGCTCATAAAGGCCAAATGTGACAAACACCCCTTCCCAACCACCTCTTGGGCCTCAGATAAGAAATCACCATGATGGGAAGATAATCTAGATAACCTCTCCACTCGATCCTTGGAAACCCCAGCCTTGCCAATATCACGATCTTAGCGTGACAATCCAGAATAGCATGAGATGGAGACAACCAATTCGTACCTAAAATCACGTCAAAATTGACCATACTAAGTAATAAGAGATAAACTATAGTCTCAATCCCCCAATAGTCACCACACACGACCGATACACACGGTCCACAATAATAGTATCACCCATCGGCGTAGATACATGAACAAGTTAAACTAAGGACTCACGTGGCATATCCAAATAACGAGCAAAATACGATGATACATACAAATAAGTGGAACCAGGGTCCAACAGTATAGAAGCATCCCAGTGACATACTGAGGCAATACATTTGTGTTTCTAAAGCAATGGCTTCTTTACTGGCAGGAATAGAATACAATTGAGTCTGACCGCTACATGATCGGCCTCCAACTCTAGGGTGACCTCTAGCTGCCTGAGCCCCACCCCGAGCTGCCTGAGCGGGTGGTGAAGTAACTGGTGCGGAAGTCGCATCCTGACTCATCTGCTAACCTGAACCTCCCAAAAGGCGGGGACAATGCCTCTTGACATGGCCAAACTCTCCACACTCAAAATAACCCTGCTCTGACAATGGAAGCAAGTACTGAAGCGGACGTTGAGAACAAGAATAACTACCAGAGGAACCTAGTGGATATTAACCCTGGACTGAAGGAGCACGGGATGAACTCTAAGCTGGGAGTGCACTGAGGGATGACTACCCGGCCATCAGTGTATGAACCATGGCTAGCTGATGCGCCATGATGAACTGGACGAGCCATAGAAGTGGGCCTATAAGGACGACCTTTGCTGTGGTAGAATTGGTCCCCAGAAGAAACACCATTAGAACCACCCGAACAACAAGGCCTCTTGTTCTCCCGCTCCTCACGCTCCTGACTATGAACCAAATCTAGCCACTGGGCAATATCAAACACCTTATCTAACATAGCACCTGATACATTCTCATGAGTCATAACAAAATTCAACTGACAGTTGAGGCCATCAATAAACCTCCTAAATCCTCTCCCTTTCAGTGGGGACTAACCAAACTGCGTGACGAGCCAACTATGAAAATCTCATCTCGTACTAGGTCACAGACATTCCCTCCTGGTGTAGTTGCTCAAACTGCCTATGCAACTCCTTCCTACGGGTCGGTGGCACAAACTTCTCCAAAAAGAGAATGGAGAACCCGTGCCATGAAAGTGGTGTTGCACCGACAGGACTGCTCCTCTTATAGGCCTTCCACCATCTGAAGACAACCCTCTATAGCTTAAAAGTAGTAAAAGAGACTCCACTGGTCTCCAGAATACCCGTCGTGCGAAGAATCTATCAGCACCTATCGAAAAAGTCATAAGCATCCTCTAACTCAGTGCCACTGAATAGTGGAGTCTTGAGCCTCCAAAATCTCTGTAGTCTCTGTTGCTCCTCATCACCCATAACAGGACCCACCTGGGCCTGAGCAAGGCTAGTGCAAATAGTCAATATGTGGGCCAAAGCCTCCTGAAGTATTAGAACCACAAGAGGCACAACTGGTGCTTGAGCTGGTCCCACTAGCTCAACCACATCTAGAATTTGCTCCTAAGCTGGAGCAACTGGTGGATCTACAGGTGTTTCTCTAACAGCTATACGAGCGGCACCTCGGACTCTACCGTGTCCCCAACCTCTCGTGGCCCTAGCTGGTGGTACTGGTGGCTGTTCGCCCGATCCGGTAGCACGTGTCTTCACCATCTGTGAGAGAATAGAATAATAGAAGTTTAGTTCCTGGAATCAACAAATTCACACGACAAAAATACAAGAATGTGAAGTTTTCCTAAGGGTTCAACAGCCTCTCGAAGATAAGTACAGACGTCTTTGTATCGGTCCGCAAGACTCTACTAAACCTGCTCATGACTCATGAGACCTATTTAACATAGGCTCTATATCGACTTGTAACGGCCCCAAATCACTGGTACCCTGATGGCACCTATCGTGATGCATGCCGAAAACTCACAGATACCAACATCTAATATTAAAAATATACCGAAATAGGTTACGTAAGTAAATATCTCATAAAACTTGGATGAAAATTTCACAACTCAATTCATAATTCCCCAAAAGATTCGGGTGTCATAGAGTACATAAGAATCTATACAATAACACGGTCTTACAACAGAAACACTTTCTAGAAAGTAGAACAGTAGAAACAAAACTAAAAGATAAAGGAGGAGAGTCAAGGTCTGCGGGCGCCAAGGCAGCTACCTCGATAATCTCCGACTGAAGAAGCTCCATAAATCAGCAACCACCATGTCTGGAAAGACCTGGATCTACACACCAAGTGCAGAGTGTAGCGTGAGTACAACCAACTCAATAAGTAACAAGTATAACCTTTGGGTTAACAGCAGTGACGGGCTCGAACAATACAGTCCATGTAGCGAATTAAGCAGTACAGAAATGACAGAAAATATGACAATAATATCTTAAAGAGAATTCATAATTTGCAGGTACCAGTATAGGTATGTAGACATATTTCCAGCTTTAATAGTTAAGCTCAACGCAGATAAATTATGCCAAGTCTGATTGATATGAGGAATACGACATCTCTATATCTGCATGCCACTATGCATATCGTGTGTGATGCAACACAATGAAAGCCTTGCGTACTCACACTCTTAGAGTACTCAACCTGACTGTCTCAATTCTCACTCATCACACTCAATCACTCAGCACCGTACGATACCCGCTGTGGCGTGTAGCCCCATCCAATCATGAATCAATAGAAACTGCGCTCACTATGGGCGTGCAGACTCTGGAGGGGCGAATCCTGCCCAAGCGCTAATAAAACCTGTTGCGACGTGTAGCCTGATCCCACCGTGAATCAATAATACCTGCTATGTCGTGCAGCTCGATCCTATCATGAGTCAATAGTACCCGTTACGGCGTGCAAACCGATCCCATCAATATCACTTACTAACAGGCCCTCAACCTCACTCATTAACCAATCTTTCTAGTCTCTCGGGCTCACAACACGCATGCCAAGCAGCCCATATCAATGAAACATGATGTGACAATGTATAATAACAGAGACTGAGATATGATATGCAATGATGAATGCAACTGAGTACATAACTGTAACTAAGAAAATAACTCAACAGTAAAGAACGTCCACTATGGTCCTAATAGAACAAGCACATAGCCTATACATGATTTCTAACATAATCCACAGCTCAAAGGCTCTAACACATAGAGTACAATAATAATATTTAGATAATATAACTACATAGTTCCACGGAATCGACTGAATCACAATTACTACGGTGCACGCCCACACGCCCGTCACTAGCATGAGCATCACCTCAACACCAATCACATAACACAAATTTCAGGTATTCATACCCTCAAAACCGAGTTTAAAAGTTTTACTTACCTCAAACAGTGCAAATCTCTACTCCAACAACCCTTTGCCTCGTGAATCAGCCTCTGAACACCTCTGATACATCCACAAACAACTTGATACTATACTCAAGCTATAGAAATCAGTTCCATCTGAAAACGTTAAGTTCTTAATCAAAAGTTAAAAATTTAACTCCCATACCCACATCTCGGAATCCAACAAAAGTTACAAAATCCGAACACCCATTCAACCGCGAGTCCAACCATACCAAATTTACTAAATTCCGACACCAATCTCACTCAAATCCCTAAATTTAACTCTCCAATCCCTAGCCTAAAACTCCCAAAATTCCACCTCAAAAACAAACAAACATGTGGGTTTCAATGGGGAAACAACATTATTGCATAAAAATTATCAAAAGTGACTTACCTCAAGACACCCATCGAAATCCCTCACAAAAATAGCCTCCAACCGAGCTTCAACAGTCCAAAAATGATAAAATCTCAAAAACCCTTCGAAATGTATACTGCTAGTGCTTTCGCACCTGCGACCCACTTAACTGCATCTGTGGTCTCGTAGGTGCGGACATTTCCTCCGCTTCTGCGGTTTCCCCTGAAGGCCCTACCTTCGCTTCTGCGATAACACATGCGCAAATGCGAGTCCGCATCTGCAGAACTTTCTCCTCACCTGCGCTCCCCAGCCTCCTCACTGAGCTCCACTTCTCCGCCCAATACGCCGCATCTGCGACCTCGGAGGTTGACAAAATCATCACACCTGCGACCACAGCCCAACTCCTCCCCGGCCGCTTCTGTGATGCCATCCACGCACCTGAAACCTCCACCTGCGACCATAACCTTCGCAGGTGCAACCACACCAGTCCAGGTCTGCCCAACAATGCCTTAAGTTCCAAATTCGATCCGTCAACCCTCCCAAATCCACCCGAGGCCGTCGGGACCTTAACCAAATATACCAACAAGTCCTATAACACAATAGGTACTTAGTCGAGGCCTCAAATCACCTCAAACAACATTAAAAACACGAATTGCATCCCAATTCAAGCCTAACAAAAACTAAGAAATTTCAGCTTTTACAATCGATGCAGAAACCTATCAAATCAACTTGGATTAACCTCAAACTTTACACACAATTCTTAATTAGCATAACAGAACTATTCTAAATTCCAAAACCAAAATCTGAGCCTAGTATCACAAATTCAACTCTCGGTAAAACCTCCCAACTTTCCAACTTTTAATTTTTCAGCTACCGCCATTTCAAACCAAAATCAACTACAAAACCTCCAAATCAATATCTGGACACACTCCTAAGTCCAAAATAACCTTACGGATCTATCAGAATCATCAAAACTTCATTTCAAAGCCGTTTACACATAAGTCAACATCCGGTCAACCTTTCAACTTAAGCTTCCAACCTTAGGACTAAGTGTCCCAACTCATTTCGAAATATCTCCGGAACCAAACCAACTGCCCCCGCAAGTCACATATAAAAAATTGAGCATAGAATAGGCAGTAAATGGGGAAACAAGGTTGTAATACTCAAAACGACCGGTCGGGTCATTACATGATTGGTCCAGAGTTTGTTTGTGAGGCCTTAGAGAAATTTCAGCTAATCAGAGAAAGACTAAAAGCGGCTCAAAGTCGTCAGAAGTCCTATTCTAACAAGAGGCATCGTGTGTTAGAGTTTATGGTTGGTGATAAGGTGTTCTTGAAAGTTTCACCAATGAAAGGTGTTATGAGGTTCGGTAAGAAAGGGAAACTTAGTCCTAGATTTATCGGACCTTATGAGATTATAGAAAAGCAGGGAAAGGTGGCTTATGAACTAGCGTTGCTCGTTGAGTTGTACTCTTTTTATCCTATAGAAATTCTCGATAGGCAAGTAAGAAAGTTGAGAACAAAAAATATAGCATCAGTAAAGGTTTTGTGGAGTAATCATGATTCAAAAGAGGCTATGCAAGAGGTCGATGAAGATATGAGGAAGATGTATCCTTATTATTTGAGGAACAAGGCATGCGAACCTAGGTTTGGCTTGGAATTTATATTTTATTTATTAAATTCAAGTTAGCATGTGTTTATGTCCTTGCAAGATTATACTTAGTTGTAGAAGTAATTTAGTTTCTGTTAGAGTATATTTATTTATTAAATAATTTAGTACCATGCCAGAGTAAATTTAATTCATTAAAGTGATTTACATTTTCTTTCTTGAAGTGTAGATTTTGGTTGGTTATTGTGGTACCTCCTTTTTGGAGTGTGAGTAATTAGATTATGAACTGTGTATGGTGCCTATGAATGGCATGTTATGGTATATTTTGCTATTGTTGGTATAGTTGTGGTATTGGTGACTGCGATTTTTTTTTTGAATAGTACAATTTACAAAAGAGACTCTACCGAAATTTTTGAAAATTTAGGGAGTTAACCAAAATTTTGAGTCCTTAGGGAAAGTGAGTAGTGCTAAGAAAACCTAAGAAGTTCAAAGACTTAAGGAATGATTGTTGGCTTAATTATAAAGCCCTAGCAACATTCGAGGACGAATATTTTTAAGGAGGGAAGATTGACATTCCTCAAATCTATAAAAGTTTCAAGACACACTCAATATAAAATTTAATTTTTCTAATCTTGTCTCGAGTGCATAAAAAATTATACTTCTATTACGGGCATAAACCCCTATGATTGGCTTTGGATTTACTTCTCTATTTATAAATAATTGGATATACAATTAGAGAAATATTAATAATTTTAATATTATTAATTATTAAAAGTCGGTATCATTAAATACTTGTTACGTCAAAAAAAAAAAAGCAAGACACTTAAGAATTGGGCTTAAACCATAGAGTGGTATGTTCTATTGTAAGGAAAAGCAAAAGGCTTAAAGCCTTGGTCGAAAGAGGGGTTAGGAAAAATTTTAAAGAACTCAAAGCAACCATAAAAAGGACTTCTACGGACAAGAATCAGAAGCAAGTCCCAGCGAAGTACTCACGCAGGCAATGAAAAATTCAAGATTTCTTTACAAATCATTAGTTCTTGAACTCAATTATATATAATTTCCTATTGTCAATTATCATATAGTAGTAGTAAGTAAGAATTGGATAGTTAATTCCCTTCTTTCTCTGTATCATCAGTAAGTCCAATGTTTAGGTGTGAAACTTTGAAATTAATTAAAATGTATTGGTTGTTGTAGAATCGATTATTTGACGTGTACAAACTGGACTGGAGCCTACGTATTGTCTTGAAGATTTTTGAGGTTAATTGATATAATCTTTTACTAAAGTGATTTAACTCACAAAAGCACGCAGACAATGTGTTTGATGAGTTGCTTAAAAGAGTTAATATGTATTTAATTGGAGCGAGTGAGTACCTATTAACTTAGAATTTTTCTAGCTAAACTTTAGATGATTTATTCTGATATATGTGAATAAATTATCACTTTTTTGTGTTATTCTTATATGCCATTTTCATGTTGAAAATTCATGAAGAAGCAAGAATCTTTAGAAATACTTTTGAAATTTTATTTCATGCTTATGTCATGCTTTAGATTTAAAGATACCAGTATGAGTATGTATAGGTTGTTCCAGAAATGATTTAGACATGAATGGTCAAGAAAGTTGAGAAGTTTATTTAGATTCTAGCGAGGTCACACAGAACAGTTCATTATTATAGTATTTTTGGGAGTATCCTCTATTCTGGGAAGGAGTCATCGTCCAGGTCAAGGTTCATGATCAAGGCGTTGACTTTCTGAAACTACTTGTGCCAAAGTTGGGAGCACATGAGTTGAGGATCTCATTGCTGAGAATTTTCCTATCCATGTTAAGCTATGATACATTAGCATTGAGAACCATGAAGAGAGTGGCACCTCGTGGATTGGGTTTATTCGATCAGGTTGGGATCAAACCCGTGCCGATCTTATGGTGACTAAGACAGAAATAAGTCAGGATAGTTGGTTCTCTCGAATCATAAAGTGAAGTATTTTTTGTAGATAACAAAGAAAAAGAAAAGAATTTCTTTTAGAATATTTTATAAAATGTTGATATACAATTATTTTATAATTGTTCTTAGAAGCTTTATGTTTTTTATGCATTTAGAATGTTTGCTTGTAATGTATATTTTATTAATGTTTCGTTTCCTACTTTAGTGGGGGTCGTTGAGACTCACTGAGTACAATGGATGGTACTGATGTTTTCTTTTGGGAACCTGCATTGTTCTGTTGTAAACGTTTTTGCAGGCGAGCAGGCTACATGTTAGGACTTCCCTCACTTCTAGTGCTATTGGTGAGCTCCACTTTTTTTCATAGAATATTCCTTTGAGTCATCATTATTTAGCTATTTCTTTGTTTACTTGGAGAACTAGCCAGGAAGTCCCATGTCTTGAGTAGTGCGTCAGTTTACCAGTAGAGGCTTCATAGACACAGTCGCTGGGTTAAGATTCTGGTGTTTTTGATAATACCTTTGCAGTATTTCAGTAGTTACTAAGAATAAAATTTTGGAGTTGTTTTATTTTAGATATTCGAATTAATTAAAGTATTTGATTGAAGTAATGCCTTATTGCATATAAAGTTTGAAGTTATAATAGTTTTGATAAGCGCAAATGGTTCGTCCGGTCAAATTTAGCGACCAAGTGCCAGTCACGACTTGTTCAGAAAATGCGTTGTAACAGAATTTGCGATGGACATGTCGCAATTATGAAGGTGGTCTAAGAATGGCAGTCTTCTCATTTGTGAAGCCAGGCTCGCAATTGCGATGCGGAGCTGAGCATAGGCAGGCCGCATTTGCGATCCTTTGCTCGCTTTTATGATGCCTGCTGGGTTCGCATTTGCGGAACATTAGTCGCATTTACAAAATTCTTAGGGTTGGGCAAGCTTCGCAATGCGATGTCTGTGTCATGTTTGTGAAGGTCATGATACGCTCAAATTACACCTTAAAATAGTGTAAGCGGTCGATTGTCAAATATAATAACCCAACTAGGTTGGGGTCGAATCTCACAGAGAACAATATGTAGGCGATTAGGAATGTAGGAGAATTATCAGTTATCGTGCAATGCCAAACACTTAGATTTTGGCTGTAAAAATATTTATATCTAAATGCAAAAATATAAACTAACCTAGAAAGCAAGTAAAATGATCAATGGCAACAAGTATGAATGCATCGGGAATTATACCCAAGTAACGATCCAATGTATTTCACGATTTTACAAATATGAGTGAGTTTATATTAATTAGCCACGGATAATAATTCTTAATTAGCTTTTTCCAAAGACTAACAATACTTCCTAATTGAATTATTCCTAACCCAATTAAGAGATTAAGAACACCCGGATATGGCTACAAGTAGTTCAATCCTATTCCTAGGTAGAATTTATAAAATGAGGGTTAAAACCTAAAGTTCTTGTTAATTAATATTTTCCAACCCCAAATTATATTTTCCAAAATTAACTCGGAGTTAATGGGCGAGTCCTAGAGTTAGCTAATCCCTTTGGAAACATTAAAGAACAAGAATAATTAAAGAAACAATAACTCACTTCATAAAGATGAAAAATCATTCAATACATAAGCACAACAAGGTATTTAATCCACACTTTAAACATGAATATTTCCATAAACAAGAATTAGTGTTGGAAATAAATACTACACACTTAAATATTTAATACAAAGCAAGGAAATGAAGAAATAAACATAAATGGGTAAGAAATCCTTAACCTCAAGCTTGAAATCTTCAAAACCCAAGTGCGTGTGCAAACCCTAGCTTCCAAAAATGTTCTCTCTAGTCTTCAAGACTCAAAATATGCTAAAAGATTGCCAAAGATACTGAAATATCTGTTAGGTCGAGTATATAAGGGTTTGGGATTGGGAAAATGTGATTTTAGAAATCTGTCCAGGTCTGATGCCCGTTGACCGCACCTGCGGAAAAATCCTCGCAGGTGCAGCTCCGCAGATGCGGATTCCACATCGCAGGTGCGATTCCAAGTGATGTTGTTCTTTTCCGCAGATGCGGACAAAATTACCGCACCTGTGGTTCCGCAGGTGCGGATACCACGTCGCAAGTGCGGCCTCAGTACAGTAGAGCCAGTTTCACAGGTGCAGAGCACTTCTTCGCAAGTGCGAATTCGCACCAGCGACAAAAAGTCCGCAAGTGCGGAATCACTGAAGGCTTTTGTGCTTTTTCCACCAATTTGTGCTCAATTCCACTTCAATTCAACGCCAATCACTTCATGGCATCATTTCCCTGAAAGACGAACAATACACACCATAAACGACCTCATGTTAACATTAAAGGATGCAAAATCTAGCGAAATAGAGCTAAAATGATGGTAAAATCACCACTCATCAACACCCCCAACTTAAAGCTTTTGCTTGCCCTCTAGCAAATAAAAACCAACAACTCAATGAGGTTCTACCATTTAAAGCACAAGTCGTATTGCTATCATTTACAAATCAGATTCTTCAACTAAGCATTATAATTATGAATTTGATTGGTACTAATACTTAGGCTCAAGTATGCATCTTACCCGAATAACTCCCTCATTAAAAAAAATTCAAGAAGTGCAAGGGGATTTCAAAATAATCAAGTGACAAGAATAATCCCCAAGGAGTGACTCAAAAGCAATGTTCTACTACATGTGCACAACTCGTTCATTTCCGGATATATCAATTTCACCAATACATCCTACTTCATGTGCCCTCACAAGAAAGAAAGTCCCAAAATCACCATATTTACAAGAACAACACAAGGGACAAATTCACAAAGACACTCACTCTCACAAAGAATTTCAAGTGTTACAACATATCATGCCATAGGCTTGCCCTTATTTTAATTCATCGCCTTTTCAAGAACATTCGGTTGGAGATCCCATAAGGACTTTTTAAGCTTGTAATGTAGGCTTAGGGAAGGGTCGGATAAACATTTGGGTACAAGTGACTACACCCTCCTTGAATACTACTCACATTTTTCTTTCTTGTTGCCCTTTTCTTCTTTTCAAACCACATAGCCCTCATTGGCTCCTAGTTACCACCATCGAACTACCTTAAATACCTCTCTAATTTTCTTCAAGGCTCCATATTTCTATATATATATAAAAAAAAATTTCTTCTTCTTTTTTTATGTATATTTTTCTTTTGGAGGTTGAATAATTTCATGTGAACACTTTGATTTAGTTAGTACCAAATAATCCAAAAGTCTCCACCAAGCAAAACAAGACTAACTCCCTTAAGAAAGTTGTCACGCCACCTATCATAGGGGAAAAGTCAGTCGGTTCACTTCAAAAATATTCCTTGGGAAAGAACCGTAGCCTAAAGAAAACCCAAGGAAACACAACCATAAAGATAAAAAGAAAAGAACAAAATTACTAAAGATAATACTAAAATAAAAGCAACTGATACTAAAGAAGCAAAAATAATACAAACTAAAAGCTACTAAAGAAAATAAATAAAGAAATAAAAATAAAAATAAAAATAAACTAATCACACCAAGCTCAGCAAGAGCATATGACATAACAAAATAAGCCCGGCAAGGGCACACAATATATATACAATAAAGAAGCACGGCAAGGGCACATCCACAAAGTCATAGTACAAAATACAATATGCTCCTAAAGCCACCCCCAACTAAATATATTGCAGTGTCTCCACTGCACAATATCAAAAGTAAAGAACAATAGTTTGAGAGTCTCCCTGAGGTCTGCATCAGACTAACAGACTGTAGGAAAAAAAAAAAGCTAATCAGTGCTGCTGAGAGCTCTCGCCATCAGCATCCTCATCATCATCATCCTCAGCATCTGTCACGAACGAGTACTCCTCACTATCCTCATCATCCTGAACTGGTATCCGCCTGCTCGGTTGTCCCTATTTAAAGATCGCTTTAATCCCTCTCCATATTTTTATCATGAATTTGCCCTTCTTTTTGTTCTTCTCCTTTTCTTTGTCAAAAGCTGACTTGAGGTCGACATACGCCTTGGCCAAGCTGGTATAGGAGGTATCGAGCTGGGCAAAAGATGTTTCTATCTTAGCCTGCGTATTGAAGTATGTCTGCATCTCAGCTCTGGAGAAATAGTCGGGCAGGGCTGGGAGTGTGAGGGCGCAATAGGGAGCTGTGACACTAACTCCCGAATAGGTGCAAGCTGGGAGTTCATCTCCCCAAAAGGTCCCTCAGTTGGGGCAGCCTGTGAGGAGGATCCGGCTTCTGCAGTAGTGTGGTTGTGACCTTCCTTTTTTTACTTTTCAGCACACTACATGCACCTGTCACTCTCAGTGGGTGGAATGGCTTGTCTGCCGGTATCCAATGATCTCCCTCCGGTTTATCAACCTGTGCACGCCGGCATAGCTCAGTAATCAACGATGGGAACATCATAGATGTGCCACTCTGAAGCACGTATTCCTTTAGCTCCCGCACAATGTAGTGGCCGACATTCATAGGGATGTCATCCAGGATACAAGCAATCATCAAAGCCCTGGAATATGGGGCATCAGACACATTCCCCGAGAGGGATACTCTGCTCGCGATGATATAGAGCCACATCTTTGCTTCAGCAGTAAAATCACCATATTGATGCCCCTCTTCCTGGTAAGCCAGCTCACCCTATGACCTGAAGTACACAACTTAGTAACTAGCCAACCACCATTTTCACATGTGTCTTTTTCTTGCACAGGCTCGAGCGGATGATTGGGGATCCCATAGAAATCATTTATCTCTTCAGCACCAAATTTCACGGTCTTTCCCCGTATGGTGATTTCATGATTCTGGAAGTGAGTCCGCCTCAGGTTGGCATATAATTCTCTCACCCGTTCTTCATTAGCCTTGCATGGATCGGGAGCGAAGCAGGTCCAGCCGCTTGCAACTAACCGGCCATAGAAATCAGGAAGGAGCTCCGTCAATTTGTCCATGGAAATCCCTTTCTCAAGTATTAGTTTCTTTGTGAGGAGATCATCATAATACCGGCTCTGGCATGCAGCAGATAAGAATCTGGAAGTATCAAAGTTCTCCTCAATATTTTCTTCAATTTTCGTGACTCAAATAGGGATTTCCCATCATGTTTGGATCCATCTAAAGCTCAAAGTACCTTCAAAGAGTTAAAATGAAGTTAGTCAGGCAGTAGAACCTTGTTAAGTAAGTTAAAACACTGCAATTAGGTCAAAGAACTAGGTTGAACGGGTCCGGGAAGCCCTTGATGCAACCTCATTGGAATTGCTGGAACTTGCCAGTTTCCGCACTTGCGGAACTTCAGACACAGGTGCGGTTGCGCATCTGCGAAGAAATGAGCGCACCTGCGGACTTTGCTCAGTGGACCATAAGTCGCACCTGCGAAGAAGGACTCGTAGGTGCGAGGCCGCATCTGCGGAAGATTTTTCGCGCCTACGGAGTTCGTCCAAGGGTTCAGTGCCCAGAATTATTATTTTTTTTACTATTTTCTATTTGGGGTATGGTTTTGAACACTAATCTGTACTCAAGTAAAAGAGTACAGATTAGTGTACAAATTGAGTTCTAACTTCGTTAACACTAAATCTTTGGTACCTCACTCAAAATTTTCTTTTGGACCATTTATCAAACATGTTGCAGGCATTGTAAAATCCCTTCTTCTTCACATAATTTTGGTACTCAAACTTCCCACAATTTTGTTTTCATTTTCAACAGCCCACATTATGCTACTCTCAACAATTTCCTCACTCTAATATTTAGCCTAAATCAGAGGGGGTCGTGGGAATAAGGGATGCAGTCCTGAAAGGCTTGAGAAGACGAAGAAAAAAAACAGAGCAGGGGAGAAGAACATAGAAGAACAAGAGGGAGAAACCAAGAGAAAATACTTGTGTGGTCTTTTGTAGGATCGAGCCTTGTGAGAGATGAGAGATGAGAGGTCAAAGAATAGTATTTTTTTTCTTTGAGTTTTAGGGAGTAAACACACTGACCTGATAAAATGAGGGTTAGGGGTTTTCTTTGAATAAATTCCGCACCTGCAGAAGAAAGTGTCGCGCCTGCGAGCTCGCACGTGCGCAAAAATCATCGCACCTACGGAAATGCCTGGGTTCAGCAATGCATTTTTGGGCAGCCACTGTTTTGGCACATTCCCGTTCTCAAAATTCGCAACTTAGCTCCAAAAAATCTAAAACTTGGCAGATTAGTGCAAAATAATATACTAAGCTATTCTAAAAAAGAAAATTTCAAAAATGACTAAAAATTTTGAAAACGATGGGTTGCCTCCCACCAAGCGCCGCATTCAATGTCGTGGCACGACGCAAGTCAACTTTACCACTTTTCTCACCACTTGGATGATATGAACCGGGAACCTAGCTTGGAATCAAGCTTGTGACCACGAGCAGTGGGGATGGTAAGTAGATGACCAATCCAAGCATTAAATTCTTCATTTTGTACTTCTTGGCTCTCATGTGAGGAATGTCGTTTTTCTCTCTTGTTCTTTAAAATTGTAGAATGTATGGTATTGGTCCTTCTTCCTCGCAATCCTTCATTGACTCGTGTATTTCAACTTCCATATCACCACATAATTCAAATGTTGAAAAATGCTTGGAATGTGACTTCAAACCTCCACCTTGCAATTTTTTTCGGATTTCGACATCCTCTTTTTCCCCCGGACTAGAGTCAAGTTCAACCAAATTGTCATTTACACCGGTTGACTCTAATTCCTCATTTCTCTTGGCATCACTAATACTCATGGAGTCAGTTGGCGGATGTTCAAGTCTTGATTCCTCGAGGTAAAGCTCACTTTCTTCTTCGGAATTGGACTCTTCTTGGCTTCCTTCCACACTTTCAAGTTGAGAGGCATAATGACCCTCCATTAATGATTTCATTTGATCCTCCAAAGTACGGATATGCTCATCATTTTGAGTCACATCATGTTTCAATTCCTCGAGTGCAAAGTTGGGCCTCTCCTCATTTTCAAGAATGGCCTCCAACATGAGCATCATCCTCTCATTTTGAGCATTTGAGAGTTCTTCTTGGTTTTGATCAAATGCCAAGGAAGGATTTTCAACTTCACCCTCCAAGGAAGGTTCTTGGCTATCACTCACCTCCAACATTTTTTGAACCCTTAAAGCTTCAATCATTTCATCCATTTGTGAGTGCAACCTTTCAAGTGCCATTTTCATTTTGGAGACGATTCTCCAAAAGTTCCTCCAAGGCATTTTGCTCTTTGTTTCCTTCTTCAAGTAAGCACTCCAACATGAGCTTGAACTCTCCATTTCGGCCATGCTTCATTTACTTCACTTCCTCATCCCTAATATTTTCATCACAAAAAGTAGAATCATCATAGCGGGGGATCGGGGAAGGGACGGACAAATAAGAACAATCATACCAATGACCATTTTGGCAACTACACCTATCACAAATACTCCACTCATGGTTTTGAGATTGTGCGCACAATCCATCCCCGGGAGAATTTAAACAATTTTGCCATGAGTGTGGTCCTCCATAATAAGGACAAGGGTCATCAAAGTATGAACAACTACCATCCGACCAATTTTCATTATATGATGTCATTTTTTTAATCAAAAATTAAGAAACTAAACAAGTACAAATAAGAAAAATAGACCAAGCTAAGAAAAATAATTACACAAATATTCATAATTTTGGACCAAAGCACTTATACTTATTTCTCAAACAACCTAAATTATGCCAATTGTTCCCCGGCAACGGTGCCAAGATTTGATACGCTCAAATTACACCTTAAAATAATGTAAGCGGTCGTTTGTCAAATATAATAACCCAACTAGGTTGGGGTCGAATCCCACAGAGAACAATATGTAGGCGATTAGGAATGTAGGAGAATTATCACTTATCACGCAATGCCAAACACTTAGATTTTGATTGTAAAATATTTACATCTAAATGCAAAAATATAAACTAACCTAGAGAGCAAGTAAAATGATCAATGGCTACAAGTATGAATGCATCGGGAATTACACTCAAGTAACGATCCAATGTATTTCACGATTTTACAAATATGAGTGAGTTTATATTAATTAGCCACGGATAATAATTCTTAATTAGCTTTTTTCAAAGACTAACAAGACTTCCTAATTGAATTATTCCTAACCCAATTAAGAGATTAAGCACACCAGGATATGGCTACAAGTAGTTCAATCCTATTCCTAGGTAGAAACTATAAAATGAGGGTTAAAACCTCAAGTTCTTGTTAATTAATCTTTCCCAACCCCAAATTATATTTTTCAAAATTAATTCGGAGTTAATGGGCGATTCCTAGGGTTAGCTTATCCCTTTGGAAACATTAAAGAACAAGAATAATTAAAGAAACAATAACTCACTTCATAAAAAATGAAAAATTATTCAATACATAAGCACAACAAGGTATATAATCCACACTTTAAACATGAATATTTCCATAAACAAGAATTAGTGTTGGAAATAAATACTATGCACTTAAATATTTAATACAAAGCAAGGAAATGAAGAAATAAACACAAATGGGTAAGAAATCCTTAACCACAAGCTTGAAATCTTCAAAACCCAAGTGTGTGTGCAAACCCTAGCTTCCAAAGATACTGAAAATATCTGTTAGGTCGAGTATATGGGGGTTTGGGATTGGGAAAATATGATTTTACAAATCTGTCCAGGTCTGATGCCCGTTGACCGCACCTGCGGAAAAATCCTCGCAGATGCGGCTCCGCAGATGCGGATTCCACATCGCAGGTGCGATTCCAAGTTATGTTGTTCTTTTCCGCAGATGCGGACCAAATTACCGCACCTGCGATTCCGCAGGTGCGGATACCACGTCGCAGGTGCGGCCTCAGTATAGTAGAGCCAGTTTCGCAGGTGCGGAGCACTTCTTCGCAGGTTCGAATTCGCACCAGCGACCAAAAGTCCGCAGGTGCGGAATCACTAAAGGCTTTTGTGCTTTTTCTACTAATTTGTGCTCAATTCCACTTCAATTCAACGCCAAGCACTTCATGACATCATTTCCCTGAAAGACGAACAATACACACCATACACGACCTCATGTTAACATTAAAGGATGCAAAATCTAGCGAAACAGAGCTAAAATGAGTGGTAAAATCACCATGCATCAGGTCACATTTGCAAACCTCTGATCGCAAATGCAACATCTGTAGATGGGTTAACAAGTGGGATTTCGGGACTTAGACTCATTATTTCATATTTTGAGATTGCGAGCTCGGTTTGAGGAAATATTTGAGGCATTTTTCATCCACATGGATTAGATTACTATTTTTGACCTGAATTTGATTATCTTTCCTTAATCTCATCTTTGATTTAGCATTTAATTGATAAATCCATGAGGCGATATAAGAGAGACATTTCATTGTGATATGCATGGGGCGATATAAGGGTGGCTATACATTTGCATGCGGTGACATAAGGTAGGCATTCCATTGATTATGTGCATGCAGCGACATAAATGTGGCTTTTGTTAGGAATGTTATGTGACGTTTCGGGGTGTTCTTTTGATGTTGTTCATGTGTTGGAGCGGGGTTGATGTTGTGATCATATAGTTGTTTCTAAATGCTTCTTTCTTGGGTTTTATGAGATGTTGGTTGAATTTTTTATATGATATCACATGCCTCATCCCCATTTGATGTTTTGTTGGCAAAGATGAATTATTCTACACTGAGTTGTTGTTATACGCTTTATGAGATTGTAGATATTGTTTTGTTATGCATCTTGTTGTCAGTTTTCTTTGATATCTTGCATAAGTTATTTGGTTAGTGAGTGTCATGATTTGAACCACGTCACTACTCCACCAAGGTTAGTTTAAATATTTACTAGGTACTGATTTTGGTGTACTCATACTACACTTTTGCATATTCTTTGTGCAGATCCATGTACTTTGAATCAAGTTGATCGTTTGAGGGTTGAGCTAGATCTGTTGGAGATTTTAAAATATCCCTATTGTTCAGTTCGTAGACCTCGGAGTCACCTTTTTACTTCATTTTTTTAATTGTTTATGTATTCCAAATAGTGATTTATTGTTTAGACTTCTTATGTATTTCATGTAAAGCTTATGACACAATATTACCGGGCTTTGGGATGATGACGGTTGTATCTCTGTTTTGGCTGTATTATAACATTTCTCGGTTTCTTATGTATACTTGTGTTTTACCAAGTTTGCCATTACTGTTGTACTAGCCTGACGTCTATCAAATTTTTTATTAATGGGGCATGTGTGAACTTTAGTGAAACTGCTAACTCTAAAAACACGAGACTTGTTAACCTTGATACTTTAAAACCCAAGAATAATTTTGATCTATGCAATCAATGAAGAACCTGTTATCATATAAATATAAAGTTAATTTCTCACATACGCCAATTAACCAAATAGTATATCATCACAATTATAAAATTTAAAATCAACAGTTAACCTAACTTGTTGAAATTAAGCCAAAGAAAAGTACATACGCAAAACCGGATTGCATCATTAGCTACTATCTTTGGTTACAGAATCCGGAGTTGGTAAAATTGTTCAAATCCAAATCGCTGTTTGCTGAAAATTCTCGACATAATATTTAGATCACCTTCAACAAATGCCTTAATATACCACAACATATATACATAAAAATCTTATACTATACAAATATCCTGCTAGAATACACACCTTCTCGAGCACAATTTTCGAACTTTGAATTGATAATTATTTTTGGTTGCATAGTATTTTATGACATGACGTGTATATGGTTAAAATCGAAGAACCCGATTTCATGGCCACTTCGATGAAGATGAAGGGTCGAAGGCCGAGCTCGGCATCGAGGGTCCTCAACCTCGAGGCAGTACAAATCAAGGGTCGACATGAAAAGGCGGAAAATCCGCAAGGGGTACGTGGTTTAAGCTGACAAGGTACACAAGATAGTACACGCCCGTGCCGTGACATTAAATGGTTGTACCGGTCATTTCTCTTTATATTAAATAGTTGTACAACTATATTTCATTGTAATGATGACACATGTATTATGTTGGGATTCCCCTTCTTATATAAAGGAGATCCTTGTCACTTTGTAACACACATGATACTCAATACAAAACAACAACATTTTCTGCTCTCCAACTTAAACATTCTCTACAATTATTACATTGATTTATTGCTTCCATTTATTGTGTTTCATTTATAGTTCTTCATTTATTACTTGTTATTGAGCATAGATAGACCATTATTAAGGCCCACAATACTGTTTCATAATTATCGATAGCCTCAAGTCAAGCTTCTCAAGCTCGACCTCGAGGCCTGCCCGGATACCCTCGAGACCGGCCTCTTCGATACCTGGTTTGCGTAATCTAGTTCTTTTCGCTCCTGTTTCGTTTTTCTCGATTCATACTCAGCATCTACTGCATAAACAACTGGTATTAAAATAGATCACATATTTTTAGAATCACATGATCAAATATAATTGTAATTACCATTTTTACGATAAACATAACGTATGATCTCCATATCTTTAAATAACCGACTCACTTTAATTTTTTGTGTTAAAGTATTGATAATTATATTCCTATAACCCTCTAATTTTTCTGTTGTCAACATATCAACAACTTCATTTTCACGGTGTAATGCTGCTTTCTAGTTCATATTTTGTATTTTTATCTTTCGCGTTACAAATGATATCATAGCCAAGCAGCTCACATATGCATTGTCCTCCTATAACGTAACATATAAGAAAAAAACTGTCACATCCGAATTTTTCTCTTTCATTTTGATATAAGTCGTCAAAGCCATATTGCTATCTACTATTAATGGTGGATAACCATCTTAACAGTATACTTGATATCCAGGGTTGTCGTTAGGGGCGGAGTCAGGATTTGAATTTTATGAGTTCGGAATTGTAATCCTTTTAAGTTATTGGATTCTAAATTAATAAGTTGTACATATTCAATGGATTTCTTAATAAAAATATGTAATTTGAACAAAAGTTAATGGGTTCGGCCGAATACACATCTCGCACTCTACCTCTGCCTCTAGTTGTCGTATACTCCTTATGAAGATGCTTTAAAATCTCGACCAAAAATCACCTAAATTCAATTCGATTTTATTAACATGCCATCAACTTCAAAAATTCATAAAACAATTATCATCACCACAATACCCACTGTGTTGTAGCAATGTAGGTATTTCTGCCGTTGTTAGATTTCAACTTTGCATTACAATATTTTCCCTAATTCGTCAGTTTTTGTGGAGCAGCTTTGATGATTTTTTTTTTTTTTTGCTTCAATTTTGTGCGCAGAAGCTACTATAATTGTTAGGTTTTCCTTGAATTCCAATTTATAATATCCATATTTAGTGGGAGGAAATCAGGCTGAGAAAATCATGCATATAGCGCTGAATGTTAAGAGGGAAGCGATTTGGCTATACATGGGAAGAAATTTTGAGGTACCGATGATTATTTTAATTTTTGTATATGTGGTCGTCATATAATAAAGTAGTGAGTAGAGTATCGTCCCACAAAGACTTATGATTAACTTTTGACAGATTCAACTCAATTAACTTATCGATTCAAGAGATTTATTACAAAAGATATAATTAACTAAGTTACTACCTAAAATATCAATTAATGAATTAACTATGAAATCAACCAACACAAATAGTAATTTCGACTAACAATCAATAGGAGAGGATATTCCAGGGTCACGGGCTAGCTAACAATCGTGTTATATTCTTGGCTTAAAATGACTAAGTGATTTATCTAGATTTGATTGACAGGGTTAATATTACCCATAAGAATCTTTCGAGTTCTTATTCGCATATTCAAGTTAACTTAATGCCTATATGTCTATGGAATCAAGATTAACAAGAATGCATTCACAATTCGTGTATTTCAACCAAGCAAGGCAAATAGGTATATGTCTATCCTAATTGTGAATCCGTTCCCCGATACCCGGGTTCAAGAACATGCTCTATTTAATTCTATATGCAATCTAGAATTCTCACTTTCGAGTTCAACTCTAAATTCGTAGATAGTATTTCACTGTTAGCTACTCAGTAAAATAATTAAGAACAGAATTAAATAAACAACCCAATATGATAAAATCAAATTCGTCAAATTAAACTTCAAATATAATATTCATGTTTCTCCCATGACCCTAGAATAATAGGGTTCTTAGCCACACATATTCATACAATCATCAAAAATAATATTTTCAAACATAAAATCACTGAGTACTAGAAAACATATGGAAGAATTGATCAAATCCGTACTCCCAAGTGTGTTGCTCTTTTGTTTCTCTCCAAAAATTACGTTCTCCCCTCAAAATTGATGTTAGACTTGCTTTTATATGTGTTGGGTAGGTCTAGGGTCGAATTTACTAAGTCCGGGTCAAATTAGGACAAATTCACATCATCGGCGTCCTGGGTAGCGCCGGGCACCCACCAGGGCGCTGCCTGGAAATAGCACACTGCCTCCAGCGCCACAGGTGGCGCCCAACCCTGCATGTGGCGTCCAAATTCAAGTTTTCCCGATTTTGTGCGTTTTTGCTCTAATTTTGTACGTTTCGTCCCCAATTGCTCCCAAATCATTCCTACACATAAAAACACCACAAACCAATATAAATCATCACAATTGACATTTAAAACTCACGAAAGAAAAGTAAAATATGAGGTGATATACATGAAAATATATATACTTTAAGCTAAACATCAGTGGCAGAGGTTGTCATAAAGTCCTAGTAGTGGGGTATTTATGTCCTTTGCCCTAAAATCTTCAAAACGTTTGAATTGGGAGCATATTCTGTAATATTTTGTAAAACGGAGCATATTCTGTCATATTAAAGGGAGCTCTTAACGTAATTTTTTCAATTAATTTCTCATGAAATTTGAGTTCAACATCTAAGAGACATTACAAAAGAAATGTTTATATATTACTTTCTTGCTTTTATTTTATGTGACAGTATTTTCTTATTGGTCATTGAAAAATGAATGATATTTTTCTAAACATGAAGATATATAATAAACTTTAAAGTTCTCATTTAACTCTTATTGGTATATTTTTACCGCCACGTAAATTTAATGACATGTTTATGATTAAAAGTATTTATTTATTTTTTAATTCTTACCTAATCGACTTGAAAAATTGGTGGAATATTAGATTGCATTGTTCCAGTTTGTTACTTAAAAGGCACTCACCAAGTATGTTGTTGTACTCTCAGCAGGAAGAAAAGAGAGAAAATCGAGTGAACTTTTAAGTAGTTCCCTTCTTATAATTTTCCAGCAAAAGGAATATAGTACGTTCCAATCTTCCAAAATGTACCTTTAGGATAAGGCACATGAAAGAAAAGTGACACCCTAAAAAGTCAACGCAAGCTTGTATCATATATAGAAGCAAACATTCAATGAATCAAACTCAATTAAAATGTTCCTTACGCATAGGTCAAGACTTAGCAATATTTCAAGCGATTGAACGTTACTCAAAGTTCAACAAAATACAAAAAAGTCAAACTAATCATCAGTAAGTTGGCAGTTTCATATTGCCTCTACTATTTTCTATTTTTTTTTTAAAATTTATCCAAGTCATAATCTATGTCCCAATTTTGAGCAATTAGAAATGCTCCGTTTGTCCCAAATAGCTAGGCTGGCTTTGCTTTTCTGGTGTCAAATTTGATCAGTTTAACAATTAAACTGGAATTGAAAAATTTATTATTGAAAATAAATCTTAATGTTTAAGAGTTGCATAAGAATACCAAAATTGAAAAATTTCGAAGATAATTCTATTTTAAAATGTTAGTGTTTATCCTAAAATCGGATAACAGTTGAATTTATACGTGGTTTAAGGATACGTGATGTAACTTGGCAAAAACTGAGAAAATATATCAATTAATATTGGAATTGACTGTAAAAAAAATAAATGCAAACTAAATGAATCGTACCGCCTTGGACCTCGAGTTAGGTCACCCTCGAACCAAGTGGAGATTCCACTGATATAAGAACAGAATAACAGAATAACAGAATATTGAAATCTAAAAGAAGGCAGTGTATTGCTTTGTATTGCGTAAAAATGTAATATCCTTTACAAATGATCAGACCCCCTTTATATAGTAGGGGAATCTTACTCTTGATACAACTCTAAATACAGTAAGAAATCTCATGATTGGCTAATTAATCGGCCTCTTCTTGATACGTGCTGAGATTTCCGCCGTGATCCTTGCTCGATTACGGATATTTTGATTTTCCGTTACTTGACTAGGTAACTTCCCTTGGTCTTGCTCGATCTCTATTTTACTTGGTCTCAATCTTGGCCGATCTTGATCTTGATCGATCTCTGGGTCACGAGCTCAGGAATCTAACTTCGCATCATGGCTCGATATAATACGAGGTTGAACTTTGGCCTATCACGTTCCATTCTCGATTAGTCATACGAAGGGCAAGGTCGGTTTTTACCGTATACAGATAGTCCCCTTGTTTATCAGAATGAAGATGACAAGAAACAATATAAATTTCCAAACTCTGTTTCGATTGGTAATGACGTCAGCGACGATCCCGACTGTGACACAAGCGACGAAACACCTCTTCGGTCCAGTTACCAAGGCATTAAATGCATGTCAGTCGCTAGTCGGCCATTAGCGGTTCTGAACCGTTTCCAGCAACCTATAAGAACCCTATCCCTTTCTCATTCAAACTTGTACACTCGAAGCTCTTCCTACTCTTGCTTTTTCTTCAAAAAATTCCTTCGCTTTAAAATATTCACACCCAAATTTCTTGAACTCTAATCAAACCGCATGCCATTTTAACTTTCTTTTCTCTTGTTCATCAATGGCTAAAACTTCCAAAACCATGCCGCAAAAGGAGGTCGTTCTTCATCACGGCCCGCCGGTGGTGAGGTTGCGATGGAGCCCTACCCTGAGGAATTCATTCTGGAAGGGTGCCCAACTATCATTGACTTTAAGGTTGAAAATACCTCCTCGGTACCGAGCTGATGTGAGCCGGTCTCGAGGTATATATGCACAATTGCTGAAGACATTCTCGACAAAGTTAAAGAGGAGTGTAACTAGGACAAAAAGGATGTGGTATTTCATTCACCCGAGGAATCAATCACTACTCATGTGGAGGGATTTCTAAGTGCTTACACTAACCCCTTCGGGTTGGGTCCCTTAGACCCTATCATCGTCGTCTTTTACAAGAGATACGACGTGACCCTCGGCCAGATCCATCCTTAATTCTGGATAATACTTGTTCTCCTCCAATTCTTCATAAGAAAAATCAAGGGATTTCCTTTCTCCCTCAATTATCTTATGCGCCTTTACATTCCTCGGCTTTATCGAGGAGGACTGATCAAGCTTGCCCGCTGGGCCAGTTGGGCCCTATTCTCCAGCATAGATGAATCTCGGGATCGAGGCTGGATGGGCTGATTTGTCCGAATAAGGACTTTGGACCTGATACCTGCTAAAGACACGCCTTTCCCTGAGAAGTGGAACATGAATCGTAAGTAACACTTTTCCTTGAATGTTCAATTTTGTTTCTTATCTTCTTTCCTTATCTATGTTCTTGGTGCTGCAGCTGTGGCCCTGATGCCAGACCCAATTTCGGAACTAAAGCAATGAGTCGAGGGCCTGGCTTCACAGAGACTCTACTCCGAGCATTCCTTGATGAAGTTGTCGAAGGGTCGATGGGAGGCCCAAAATCATGGTAAGTTTCTTTCTTGGAATGGTTATAGCTTGGGCTTCTTCTCGAACTTACTCATCTTTTTTCTTTTGTAGGTCTTGGGAAGGAAGTTTCAATGAGACCCCCATCTCGCTACGAAGAAGTCCTTCACCAACCACCTGCTCTGAAGCATGACAAAGAGAAGAAGTGGCAAAGGGCCCTGAATCCCTCGCGCTCAAAAAATAAAAGACCGGCGAAGAGGCCTCGCAAGCCCAAGGGGGACACTGGTGATATGTCTTTGGATTCGATCCAACGATTAAGGGATGAATCCAAAGAAGACGAAGATAATTCCAATCTGGTGGCCCGTGTGCGTGCTGGTGCTTCGATACAAAAGTCCTCCGAACTGGAGGAGGTTGACAAGGGAGCTTTGAACGAAGTTCCTGAACCAGAAAGAGTTGAGGCCACTCCGTCCCAAGCTGAGATGGTCGAAAGAGAGACCGGGGGCGAGGCTTCTCGAGCAGCGAAAGATGACCCGAGGGATGAGCTCGGAGTGATCGATATTTCGGGATCCCCTCAGGTTTCCGATGCTATGATCCGTGAGGCCAATATGTTGGAAGGTGGCTCTTACGAGGGTCTTCAAGAGGTGACTAGTATCCATGGCTTCTTGGACGGGCTTGATTCCACTGCCTCCAAGGATGTTGCTGGGTTTGGGGATTTACCGGTGCCAAAGAAAGTACCGTTATCAGGCGCTAATGGGTCTGCATCGAGCCCAAAACTGGTGGACCAATTCCCGACCCCAAGTGTTAACCCCGGCCGCAGGCAGAATATAGTGCTTTCTATCCTAGAGGATGCCCAGGTCCTCTCTCCCCTTGTGGGGATTTCTAGCTATCTAAGATGCTTGGTGACCAAGGAGGACCAAGCCATGATGAATACGGTGGGAGCCACTTTCCTATTTCATGAGGCCCAACATGCTCTGAATCGGGTAACTTCAATAGTCTCTCAATTATTTCTTTTAAACTTAGAGTTGTAGATAATTCTAACATCTTCTTCCTTGCTTGCAGGCTTTGGTGTTGCATTCGAGGCTTTCCTCCGAATCCGAGAGGAGCACTAGGCTGAGGTTCGGGACCTCACTGAGAAAAGTGACACCTACAAGATTCTCAGTGAGAAGCTTCAGGCCGATTTAGTAATGGCTGGGGATGAACATACGGAGATGGCCGAGAAGGTATTCTGAGTGCCTCATGGTAGTGAAGACGAATTGGAGACAATGACAAACGATCTGATTCTACAGGTCCTGTAGAGGCTTGAACAGATCAGACGATCGCAGACGCAGGTAGACGCGATACAACCCGAGGCTGAAGAATTCAAAAAGAACATAGACATCCTAGCCTCGAAAAAGGAAATCGTCCAAGCACGATTGGAGTCGGCCGAGACCCAGCTTCAAGATGCAAAAGAGAAGGCCTCGGTGCAGGTCAAGAATATCTGGGCTGAGGACCTCGGTAGCTAACTTGGGTACAAGATTAGATGGGATGGCCACTCAACAGAGGAGATCAGAAAAGAAAATCATTGGCTGGCTTCGTGCTTTGGGTTGGGCGTGTAAGGTCGACGCCGTCTCCGTCTCCGATCAGGATTGATCTATCAGGGAAGTTCCCTCTCCTTTAATATGTATTGTTTGTCCATGAGTATGTGTCCTAATTTTAAGTGTGGGGTGGGGGTGGATTCCATGTATGTATGTTGTATGTTGTAGATATGTTAATTTAGTTATTTTGATTTGGCATGTTACAATTGAAGGTTAGTATTAATTTTGTAGTGATTTCTAGGTGTAAGTAATTATATTCTATCATCTTGGCCTGGCGATGGATCCCTGTGCCAGGGGTTCTTGAGGGTCCAAGGCGGTTACCGAAAAAAATAGATATTTGTAGAGGATTCTTCCCGACGACGGACTTCTTAGGCAGTTTTCTTGAGGGAAGTTAGTCCAAAGAAAATACCAAAAATATTTTTTATTTTTTTTTGTTTGTAGGTAGTATAGTAACTCCCCCTTGGTTTTTCTTTTGACCTTGGTTCTTTTCCAAGGGTTTAGTTTGAATCGGGTATAGCTAGCTTCTTTGTTTTCTTTTTAGTTGTTAGTAGGAATCTTTTGGGCAAGGAATTGAATGACAAAAAGCAACCCTCACACACCCTAACACCATGACTCTTTGAGTGTGATGCTTAGGCTCTTTTGGTGACTCTTGTAGATTGCCTTAATGATGCATGTGCAACTATCTCGAATGCTGGATGGAGTGTGTTGAGAACCAATTTGGATTGAATTATGTGCCAAGTGTGTGTGAGATTATCTATATTGTATTCTATGCTTGCATTTGATAGCTAGAACTTGCCCCGTGTGTGTACAAATCGAAATAAAAGCTTGTTTAGTCCGAGAAGGGATATAGGAATTTCCTTGTAATCCAGAAAAATTATGTATCCACCTGAAAGTATTTGACCATAGTTAACCCCGTTTGAGCCTATGAGCCTATTTCTTTGTTAACCATGTGATGGGCCATACCCAGTGTTCGAGTAGCCTGTCTGTTTGAACCTTGTACCTCCCAGGAGCACTTAGATTGTTTGTTGTGATGTAAAAGTCAAAGTGTGGGGTATAGGTGTGGTTTGTAAAGAAACACAAAGGAATAGAGTAAAAGGTGCAAAGTTGAAAAGAAACAAAATGCAAAAGTGAAATCCACTTAGAAAAAAATAATAATATAAAAAAAAGGACAATCACAGTCTGTAGTCCTTAGAAGTGAGTGGCAGAGAGAAAAAAAAACAAAAAGTTGCACCTGAGAAGAATAGGGATAATCATGAAACAACGCGTGGTGAAAACTCTAGTAACACAGGAGAAATGGGTGGAATGTTAATGTAAATGTATTAAAAGTGCTTAGGGAGGTTAGTCACTACACCCAAATGTATTCTACCCGTCCTTTAGCCTACATTACAACCAAGTAAAGACCTATTGATCTTGGACTAAACAAACTCTATTAGGGGAGTATTACACTACGGACAAGCCTATGGTGTGTCTGTGTAGCATATGAAGGTTCTGTGTGAGAGCGAGTGAATTTTTCCTATCTAAAAGTTCCTGTTGTTTTGAAAATTATGTGTTGTGGAACTACTCTCAAATGTGTGATGTGAGGGCACGTGATTCATGAAAAAGAGGTAAGTCTTGACCCTCCTGCAAAGCGGTATGAGAAAGTAAAACATGGCACGGCATGAGAGAGTCGCCATTTGAGGTATGGATGTTACACTGCGAGAGATGCTTGTGACTTGTTGGTGGGGTGTGATTGTAGGGAAGCGCTTGATGAAAAGAGGTCGAGTAAAATGTAGTGGATTGCTCGAGGACTAGCAATGATTTAAGTGTGGGGTGTTGATAATAGGCTAAAAGTGTATGGTTTGGCTTATGTTATACTCTAACTTAATGATGCTTTACTTTTTTAAGTATGTGAAATAAGGATAAAATATGCTCTAATGGTGACTTGTGTGTTTCACAGGAGTGCAATACTGTAAGGAAAGCTTATGACGGTGATCCGGACAAGAATTGAAGCAGAATAGACCATGGGGTGCCTTTTGGATGAATTGAAGACTGAAGACTCAAGGATGAATGTGGAGACAGTGGAAAACCCTACTAGCGCGGGCATTAGCGCGCCCGTGCTAGTTCAGCTCTCATGAGGCAGTGAAGAACCCTTTTAGCGCGGGCACTAGCGCGGAATTAGCGCGCCCGCGCTAGTCCAGCGATCCAGAGGCAGACAGAAACCCCACTAGCGCGGGCATAGCGCGGCCTTAGCGCGCCCGCGCTAGTCCAGATGCGCGAGGCATTATTTCAGGGGTAAATTTGGAAGTCCTAGGCAATTCTACATCAACTATATAAGGTCCACTTCGCCCAAGAGAAGGAGAATCAGGTTTTAGAGTTTAGAACACCAAAAAAAAAAAGCAAAGGCAAGAGGCAAGGAGGCAATTGGGGCATCAATCCTTATTTTCTTCTTTTGTTATTTGGCCATTGAGTATGGATTCCTTTGTAGTTTCCATTGCTATCATGTGTAGTAAATACTTTAATCTAAGGTTTTGATGAAACCTGTTGGGGATGAACTCGTTGGCATGTTAATATAGTTTTGAGTTGGTTATTTATCTCTATTTGTTCAACTACGTTTTGATTGTAGTTAGTTGAAGGGCCCTCAACTAGCGGTTCCTATTTCTGCTTGAGAGAAAGTGCATATTTAGGTAGTTGTTGAACAACATCACTCCCGGAGTATAGACGAGAGATATAACCGAGGGTTTAGAGGTTGGGTTAGAGATAATATACCTCGGGTGCAATCTAAAGTGAGTTGTAACGTAAATATAGCTAGCGTAGCTCGAGAGAGTGCGACTAGTAAATTATCATAAATGCTCGAGAGAGATTTACGATAGCTGGAGAGTTCATGATTAGACAACCAATTCAAAGCTATAGGAACATACAACTAGGGAAAGTACAAACGGGGGAAACCATTGCCTTAGACCTTTATTTCAATTGTTTACAACTGCTGTTAGTTAATCTTAGTTTAGCAATTTCATTGATCTTAGTGGTAATTACAACATCGATTAATATCCATAAAGTTTGAGGAAGTTGATTAAGTGAGTTTAGTTTTTTAATGGCTTTCTTGATACGTTAATTCCCTGTGGGATCGACTCTGGGCTTAATACCCCGGATTATATTTGCAACGCCCGCTTAGTCTTTTATTAGACACAGTTGAGCGTGATCAAACATCGCCCCTCAAACAATCATGTGAAGGACGTGTTGTTATTCTTCTTGCTCGTGATGTCTGTTGGAATCTCTTCTCCTGAAGTGATTCTTGGCTCGATCACTTAAATCTCCCGAAGGTACCCGTCGTTGAATAACCGGGCTACTTCCTCCCTCAACTGTCTGCAATCTTTCGTTCTATGGCCATGTGTGCCTTGATACTTGCACAGTTGGTCGGGATTTCTCTAGGCTGGATCGGTCTGTAGAGGTCGAGGCCATTTAGTAGCCTTCATGCGTCCGATAGCTGATACAATGGCGGATGCGTCAACATTGAAGTTATATTATGACAATCGGGGTGCTTCTTTGGGTCAGGTATGCCTATCGAAACAATTCTTGCTCATGAGCCCTCGAGAGCTTTGGCCTCGACCATTTCTCCTTTCACCTCGAACACGATTGTGCCAAGGCCCATTCCCCTACGATCTCCATTATATGGATGATAACATTCCCTGTTCAACCGGGGTTCTTGGTCAATGTCCCTTTTGACTCTGTCGACGGACCTGATGGGATAAATGGACCCGGAAGGAGTCCCCAGATGGTCGTCTTCGACTCTAATCTTCGATTGGTACCGATTAAGCACATCGGCCCAGGTAACAGTTGGGTATTCAATCAAATTCTGCTTCAACTACTGTGAAGCCATTGAGCTTCGTACATTTAGTCCTTGAGTGAAGCCTTGAACGGCCCAATCATCAGCGATCGACGATAGATCCGCTCGTTCCATTTAGAACCGAGACACAAACTCTCTAAGCATCTCGTTATCTTTCTGCTTTACCTTGAAGAGGTCCGACTTCCTAGTTTCGACCTTTATGGCTCCGGCGTATTCTTTAACAAAAGAATCTACAAGCATAAAAAGAATCAATAGAGTTGGGTGATAAATTATGGTACCATATCATCGCTCCCTCTGACAGGGTCTCCCCGAATTTCTTCAGTAATACGGATTCGATCTCGTCATCCTTCAGATAATTCCCTTTAATTGCACATGTGTAAGAAGTGACATGCTCGTTAGGGTCGGTTGTTCCATTATACTTAGGAATTTCTGGCATGCAGAACTTCTTGGGGATCGATTTGGGAGTCGTGCTTGGGGGAGAAGGCTTTACGAACTTCTTAATATCCAAACCCTTCAATATCGGTGGTGCCCTCGGGATTTGGTCAACCCTGGAATAATAGGTTTCCACCTTCTTGTGATTTTCTTCAATAATCTTTTCCCCCGATTCAACTCGCTTCTTAGTTCCTCGAGCATCTTCATGATTGCAGGATCGGTCCTTGATTCATTTCCGTTCGGTCTCCTTGACACTGCCTGTGAACAACTTCCTAGGACAGCTCGCGCTCGATCCTGCTTGGTGCATGGTTCTAGTTTTGGAGTTGTGTTATTGCAGCTTGTTGAGCCTGCAACATCTTGAAAATCACCCGAAGGATGATTCCGCCTTCTTCACTGCCCTGTGTTCTCTGAGCTGCCGATCAAACATCCTTGCGGACGCTACTCTCGGGATCGATGGCCAAATTCGCATTAATGGTAACATGGAAGCTGTCATCGATTGGGTCTACGACCGGAACTCCATCGAGGCCAACTGGAGGTACTTCGTTCCCTGGGGTGGCTATGTTGTCATTTTCATCATGATGACCGAAGTCATTATCCACGTGTAGAGATGTCGCTTGAGAGTTCGACATGTTGATCGCGGAATCAAAGATACTCACAAGAATAAGTGTAAAATAGTGTGCTTTACAAAGGTTAGTACCAGGCAATCATTATTATCCTTAGCCCCACGGTGGACACCAAACTGTTTACCCTAAATATGGATAACAATTGAATTTATACGTGGTTTTAAGGATACGTGATATAGCTTGGCACAAACTAAGAAAATATATAAATTAATATTGGAATTGACTGTAAAAGAAATAAATTCAAACCAAACGAACCGTACAGCCTTGACCCTCGAGTTAGGTCACCCTCGAACCAAGTGGAGATTCCACTGATATAAGAACAGAGTAACAGAATATTAAAGCTAAAAGAAGGCAGTGTATTGCTTTGTATTGCATAAAAATATAATGTCCACAAATGATCAGACCCCTTTTATATAGTAGGGGAGTGTTACTCTTGATACAACTCTAAATACAGTACGAAATCTCATGATTGTCTAATTAATCAGCCTCTTCTTGATAAGTGTCGATATTTTCGTCGTGATCCTTGCTCGATTATGGATATTTTGGCTTTCCATTACTTAACTAGGTAAACTTCTCTTAGTCTTGTTCAATCTTTATTTTGCTTGGTCTCAATCTTGGCCGATCTCGATCTTGATCGCTCTTTGTGTCACGAGCTCAGTAATCTGACTTCGCACCATGACTCGATATAACACGACGTTGAACTTTGGCCTATCATATTCCAGTCTCGATTAGTCATACAAAGAGCAAGTTCGATTTTGACCATATATAGCTAGTTAAGCATAATTCTATTTGGGTTAGACCGAGAGACAAACGGTATTATTTTGTACAAGGGAATACATTGACAAGAGTAATACAAAGGGTTGTCTTAGAATTTTTAGTAATTGCACATGCATCAACCATCTTAAGATGGATAAGAGACATCCAAACGTAAGCTTGAGTGTAAAAGAATATTTCTTTGCTTAGATATGACAAAAAGGAAGCATACTTACCTGAAATTAACACAGTAACAAGGAGGAAAAACAGTACTCCCACAATAAAGATATTTTAAGAGTCCTCTTTTAAGGTAGAATTGGAATTTTTTCTTGAATTTTATTTTGAAAATGTATACATAATAATGGCATGAGATAGGTTTAAATAGAGAGTAACGTGGTCGATGAGTATCCATATAGCAACCCCAACTCATTTTGGACTGAGGTATAATTGTTATTTTTAATTTTAAAAAATTATACAAGTGCAATATACATACTAAATGCAAACAATTATGAATTAACTAGACGAATGTCATTAGAAATAAAATTTGTTATTGCGTTAAAAACCTGCTTTTGGAATAAGGTTTTTTCAACCTGAGAGTTCCATGGAAATATCAAATAAAAACGGAAATATGTCTACAATAGAGAAATATAATTTAGAATAATGTCTTCTTTCTCCTATTACCTTCAATACAATCATATATAAATGCATTCTAATATGTAATCCCCGAAATCCGGTTTCAATCTTGTAGTCCAAGTTATAATGTTTTTGACAAACGATCACTTGATAAAATAGAGTACAATGTCTAGCTCCAAGTGACTTTATTACATTGTGAAGTTAATGTCGATAATCTCAAAGTTTGAAGTCAAAAGGTATATGAAGTAGAGACCATTATTACGTCTCTTAGATTTGTTGGAAAAAAAGTATCAAATTGAATACTTTATATATAGAGAGAGAAGAAAAGTTACTGAAGAAACCATCTATCTATTTTCCTTTAGAAAAATATTGATTTATAATTCGGTGATAAAATTGCTATTTCATCTATTTCGGTTTATTATATGACGTAATTTGAATGAGCACAAACTTAAGAACAAAGAAAGACTTAAACATGGTTAGGCAAGAGAGAGGCCGACGAAAAATCTTAGTTGCCAAAGAAAAAGAAAGAAAAAGTGATTCTTGTAATAACGGCTAAAATATAGGAGCTAACTAATGTAAACCATAAAATGGAATACCATTGGTATCACAAATTAAATATCGTATTAATGTGTCAACCCTAGCCCATCTTGCTCTTCCAATTCTATATTGAGAGTCATCATAATTATTTTGGACTTATACATGCATAACCCTAATATGATACTTCTCTATTAAAATATAACGTTAAGAGTAGAATACGGTGTTTAAATTAAATTATGTCATTCTTTTGTATATAAGTTAATAAAGAAATATAGTAACATAGAAATGGGGGAGAAGGGGAGTAAATGTATTGTAAAGGTGCGAGATTTATTTTTCACTTTGTTGCCTTGTATACGGTAGAAACCGGGGCTACTCAATTTTACTATTTGGCCGAGAATAGGGACGTTGCATCGAAAAGCTGAGACACTGAGTCCGAAACCGATGCCTCTTCCTAGATCAAGGTCGGTATCAATCGAAGCCAGAAGAGATAGACTTCGTGTAATATCGGGATAACTTAGTAACAGAAAGAGCGAGATATCCATGATTGGTCGAGGATCATAACGTGAATCACGGAACGGATCAAATCAATAGCGGTTAATCAGCTGTTTATACGATTTCCTTATGTAATTAGAATTATACCATAATTAGGATTCCTTTACTATATAAAGGGGGATTCCAGTCATTTGTATTCATAATGGTTCACTGAGAAAAAGCTATATAATCATCTCTTCCTTGCTTATTGTTCTGCTTACTGCTTATTAGAATTATTTTGTCTTATCGTTCTTGTACTATTATCACCTCGAGAACACATCATTTCGAGGTTGAGGCTCAATTTGCATGCTGGTTTGATTTATTTTACAGTTTAATTCAGTCATTTACTTTCTCATTTATCAATTGGTATTGGGTGAAATCACATATCCTTAAAACCACAATATAAGTTTAATTGTTATCCAAATTTTAGGATAAACATGCCTGACTTGGGGCACTAAAGCGGAGTAATTGAGTGTACGTTAATTTTTATTTATCCACATAACATATTTACACCAAATCAATAAATATATTATATATAAAAATATCGTGAATTAGATCATTCCATATAAGTAATATGGGCTTGGAATGATATGCACGCGTAAAAATTGCACGAGGCGCCCTATTTGGTCGCCCCCATTTAACTTATATCCATTTTTTTAAAACTTTTAACTTGTACCCACTTTTTAAATAACTTCAGCCCCCTTTCTCCTCCTCCTCCTCCTCCTCCTCCTCCTTCTTCTTCTTCTTCTTCTTCTTCTTCTTCTTCTTCTTCTTCTTCTTTCTTCTGTTGTTGTTGGTATTGCTATTAAACTTCAGTTCATGGGATGATTGCCATAAATATGTTTATCAGAGCTGAAGTTTGCCAGTTACAAAAATAAAAACTTCAGCTCTAGAGTTGAAGTTCGCCAGTTACAAAAACAAAAACTTCAGCTCTAGAGCTGAAGTTCGCCAGTTACAAAAACAAAAACTTCAGCAATTACAAACAAAATCTTTGCGTTAAGACGTGCACAATTTAAACAAAAACTTCAGCAAATAGATAACAAAACTTAGAGCTGAAGTTCGCCAGTTACAAAAACAAAAACTTCAGCAAATAGATAACAAAACTTAGAGCTGAAGTTCGCCAGTTACAAAAACAAAAACTTCAGCAATTACAAATAAAAGCTTTGCGGTAAGACGTGCACAAGTTAAAAAAAACTTTAGCAAATAGAGAACAAAACTTCAGCTACTATGCTTAAGTTCATCAATTACAAACAAAAACTTCATCACACTTGCTACTTCAGGCCCGTCTACTAGAATGCTGAAGTTTGCGTGATTGCTTTTGCTACTTCAGCCCCGTATGCTGAAGTTATGCAAAAAAGCGAGTATACTTGCAATTTTTTTTTTTGTAAAGTGGGCACAAGTTAAAACATGACACAAAAAACGGGTATATATGCAAATGTCCTATGCACGCGAAGCAAAAGCTTTCCAAGCATTAAACCAACCCTTAATTACCATCCCGTTAATCTTGCCTAGGCTGATCATTACCCCTAAACAAAAAAAAAAGGAAACTAGAGATTTGGTTAGTATGTGTACAAAATCCTAGCTCATACCATAAGTTTCAATACTAATCCAAGTATTCTTCATACTCTACGAAACAGGATCATGTGCATTCTTCTCTTCTTTCGCCTTTGAGTAAGGATAATTACTCGCACTCCACTCTTCCTCAATTTCTGTCCCTCCCTATATATACTTGAAAACATACACTTTTTACTCATTAAAACATTATAGAGACCTTGTCAAAATTTCATAAAAAACTCTATATTACAACATTAACAAAATGGATTCAAGAGTCGATGAAGGTGATAATGGATTCCAATTCAGTCGAATACTTTCTCGAGAATCATCTGTAGGACAATCATCACGTATTTATTATTATAGAAGAGCTGAAGGGGTTCCATTTCAATGGGAGAAGCAGCCTGGAACTCCTAAGAATCCACCAAACGAAGACGATGTCGTTCCACCACTTAGCCCTCCACCTTCAATTCAAAGCTTGGGGTTGCCCAAGCCTTGTTTTATTAATACTGATGATGATGAACCTCAAGAATCGAAAAGTTTGAAGGTTTGGCTTTCCAAGAAGATTAATAAGAAATTGCATCAATTAAAAACTTTTGGAAAATCTCATCAAAATTCAGAATTAATGCATGGAAGTAATGTTGTTGGGCCTTGTGAATCTGATGGAGAATTCGTTGCCAGTTCGTTTAAGAACTCGACTTCATCATCCTCATCTTCATCTTCAACAGATTCATATACCTCAAACAGACAAGAGACGGAAAAATCTTCAGGTAGAAGAAGGGATTTGATGGAGGGTTGCAGCCCATGGAATGTCACAGCAATGGTTGGTATTATTGCAAGAATCTCCTAATTTTATTTTCTTTTACATTTTGTGTGATTTTTTTTTTCTAAGTAGACTGTTCATATTTTTAGAGTATTTCTTTTCCAAGTTTAGCTTTATATACTTATACTATAAGATACATACTTATAATATCAGGTTACTAATATCAATAATCATCAATAAAGGGTAGGAATAGTAACTTACAATTAAGGCGAACTCCATGCTACAAAAGCAAAAATATTGAGTCAAAATCATTTACACCCTCCAACTTTGCTTTAAAAATCAAACTTCTCCCTTAACTTTGAAATATAGTCATTCTCACCCTCTTATCCAATGCAATACAGTTTTACCCTTGACATTTTTAATTCTCCATATATATATAATACCTTTTAATATTATATAAAATAGTATTTTATTTTTAACCTAGACATTTTACCTATAGTTTAAATAATTTTCCATCTTAATATAGATTTTTACTTAAGTTTATTAACATTATAGATAAAATATTCTTTTAATAATTTTATTACAAAATCTAGCTTTTTTTGTTATGATTGTTATTTAAATATTACGTGCATTATGTATGTACATCTGAGTGTGTGCATACACATATATTTAAGTTTTGCTCTCTCTTATTCTTTATCATCTATATAGATAAATGAGTTTTGATCATCATTAATGAAATAATATTTAAATTATAATTTAGAATGCATTTACAATATAAATAGATAATCTTTTAGAATTCTATTATAAAATTTATTTCTATTTTTATTTCACTAGTGGCGACTAAAACTCATTTACTAAATAGAATTCTCTTATAAATTTATCTCTTATTTTATTCATTATCTTTGTATTACTTGCATTCAAATATTTATAAAGTTGTTACTCCCTTTTATTGTCACTTTATCAATATAAATTAGAGCTTCGATTGCTATAAATGAAATTAAATTATTTTTATTCTACCCATTTTCGCTATTGGACATATTCCATAATTACTATTTCTCACTCTTATTTTTTCGTCTCGGGAATATTTTTTCTTTTGTTATATAAATTTTAAAAATGAAAAAAAAGTCAGGATTTTAAAAAAGTAAAAAAAAAAAAAAAGAGAGAGAGAGAGAGAGAGAGAGACAAAGGTTGATATGTAAGGGTAGGTATTAAAAAAGTCAATGGACATAGGGGTGGGGGGGTGAGGATGACTATTGTTCAATGTTGAGGGGGAGAATTTGATTTTTTAAGCAAAGTTGATGTGTAAATAATTTTCACCCCAAAAATATTATACTGGTAGTATAAAAATCATTAATATAACTCTTAATCTTTTCCTGGAGAACTTAATAACTAAAGGTTGGCTGGATGGAGATAAAAGTAGGGCATCTTCCTCGCAATCTTACCATAATAAGGTGCAAACACTAATGGGCTACTTTCATCAATAGCAGATTATTTAAAACATAATAAAAAAGATTAGCATTAATTAATATTTAATAAATATGGAAGTAAAATATTTATACATATAACATATTTTATTCGATTCAAATAAGCAAGAATCAAGCTGCTTAAAAAGGCCGTCCTAGTATTTAATATATTTTCCTATTTTTTCTCTCCATTCCATACATGTTTTATGTTTTCCTTGGAAACCAATTCATTCCATAACAGATTTTTTCCTTTTCATACATGGACCTTTTTATATAATGTAATGTAGCGAAATCATACATCTTTATATTCTGATGAAATAAAATATATATATTTCATGAAAAAATGTAATGTTGTTTATATACGCCTTTATATTTAAATATATATCATCCATCCATTTCATAACAGAATTTTTCCTTTTCATACATGAACCTTTTTATTCAACTTAATCCTGGCAAATTATATATCTGTATAGTCTGTCTAATGAAATAAAATACATATATTTCGTGAAAGAAAAATATAATGTATGTTTGTGGTATCTAAATCATGTGATTTTTTAGGAAAAATCATTTATATATGCATATGCTATTTATACACCTATTTTTATATAAATAGATATTATTAATATACCATTTATATTTTGCACTAATATAACATGCATATTTGTATAAATTATCCGTATATAAACAGTATATGTGACATATTTTTTTTCTATACACATATTAGTTGCATGTTAATATTTTAGATTAAAATATTATGTAAGGTATTTGCTAGCAATATGCTTTGAATAATATCAATATAATAATGTAAGTTATATATGTGTTATAAAATACATATAAAAAATATATATGACATATTGATGGAATATTCACATTATAAATTATCACAATATAATATACTTGAAATATATTAAAGGTATATTTAGAGATAAAGTAAAATCGTACGGAAAAAAAGTTTAAAACTCAAAAAAAAAATACTAAAATTCTCATTGCATAGAGGGAATTATTTTTGAGATATTCTTCTTTCAGAATCTTTTATATATTTGGATAACTGTTATTTATGGAAGAGAAAAAAATTATGAAAGAATGAGCGAAAAGGAAATGTAGTAAAAAGTGTATTAATATAAAGGGATCTCTTTAGTTAATGAAGTTATCAATGTGAAAGTGCTAAAAAAATAAAATAAAATAAAATAAAAGTACCCTTTTTGGAATACCCTACTATCATTTATAAGAATAGTTTTTAAAAAAGGGGTAATCAGGTAAAAGTCTCAACACTGGGACTCTAATGAGTAATAAGCGGGCCCTTAGGATTTACGTTATCTGATATCTATATACACAAAAAAATGTTCGATTGTCATGGCAAAAAACAGCCACGAGTTTTAATTCTCATTTCTCATCAATTAGCATTTAAGCAATTTGTAATCATCTTTCCAATATAAAATGCTATGGTTTTGCTTCATGATATTAACGATATGAATTTATTATATATACTGATATGGTTTTGATTCATGATATTAACATTAGGATTTAAATTTGACATACTGTTAGTTATTATTTATTTTAAGATATCAATAGTTTATCATGTAATGTTATTTGTATTGCCTTTTAAGTGATCTAATTATATAAATATTTTTAAACTGTCATGCATCTTCTATTTGGGAATGAGCACTAATTAATGAAATTCACACAGAGATTTTGTGAATAAAATGCAAAATCTTTGTGTAAGCATAGTAAAGAAGGGTATATCTGTTGACCATATTCAACAGATATTTTTGTGAATACATTTACATTTTTGTAAATGTTACGTGACCTCTCTACTTAAAGTAGCTCAATATTTTATTAAACTCGTAAAAATCTTTTGCTTCGTAAGTAATTCGTTGAGTGGTTTGAGCTTTCCTTTTAGAAAATGTTATTGTTATATTTTTTTGGCGACCTATTGGATCATACCATTTTATTCTTGACCCCCAAGGATATGCTCTCTTGTAAGCTTTCCAAACTTTTACCATCAAGGATTACGATGGGATGAATAGGATTTCGTTATCCATAACCAGAAGTTTCGTGTTCGAGTTCAAATATAGCTTTTTAATAGGCATTATGCAGTGTGAATTTGGATCAGTCGGGACTCAACACAGATATCATCAAACACCGCATGAAAAATAAAAAAAAACAGTAGTTGACGTTAATCTAAATGGGAAAATCCTTATTACTTTCCATCTAGATCTCACCTTCGATCTGCTCTTCTCTTCTCCTATGCCTCATTCCTATTGTTGTAAAAAATAAGAGAAAAGAACATCGTAATAAATATCCGAGTTTTAATTCTTATACACTGGCAGTAAATCTCTTTTACACATTATTATTATTATGACAATATATATATATAAGTTTAGCTTAAATCTCCTTATATGAGGTGGCCGACTCAAGTGGTGGCTAGCTGGTTCAACTAAACTCGCTTCACCAAAATATAATACTGTATATATGTATAAATTAGGATTAAAGCTATGTAAATTTTGTATAAATATTTATTTGAACCACTTGACAACTACTATTTTACGACTAAAGCTATATACTTTTAAGATTGAACCCGCTAGCACAAAATCCTGGGTGCTTATATGTCCTTAAATCTACTTGCTTTGCAGGATAAAGAGGATGCAAATGTGACCTATAGCAAAATGCACGAGAGAGGTTTTTCACAAGAACATGACCAATCATTCTTCCTTAACAGTATTCTATCAAGAATGTCAACAATAGACCAATCTTCTCATTCATATTATCGAAGCACAGAAGGAATTGCCTTCAAATGGGAAATGCAGCCAGGAACTCCCATACATAATCCATCACAAAATGAAGTCATTCCACCTCCTAGCCCTCCACCCATGGTGCAAAGTTTGGCACTGCCTAAACCTTTCATTCCTCATGATCAAGAGGAAGCTAATAATAAGAGGTCAAGTTGGCAGAAAATATGGCTTGGGATTATGAATAGCAAGAGAATGATCAAAAGTAGTGATGAGAAGATAAAGGAAAAGGGATTCAGGGATAGTAATGAACTCAGCTTTAGGCTACAAAGCAGTGATATTCATGGACGTCGTGGCGATTCACTTCTGTTGTCATCATCATCATCTTCTTCTTCTTCTTCCTCTTCTATCTCGAAAAACAAAGTGCTACCCTTCTCTAAATTTAGACGAGATGTCTTAGGGGGGAATTTTTGTTTGAATCCTTGGAAAATTAAAGCAAATCTTGCTTCTTCTTCGAGACGCATATGAATTACATTATGGACTTCGTACTAATATCTGAAATTGTCAAAAGTTGTATGTGTTTTGTGTTTATTTTTTACTTCCTGTGGAATTTGGTTCATTAGGCTGCTGGAAGTCTCAAAATAACATGGAGAAAAGTAAGCAAATGAAATGAACTGTGATGTTTAACAAAGATTCCTTTTATCACAAAGTCTTAAAAAGATTCCACAGTAAATTTTAAGGAGTATATAGACACCAATCAGATCCAGATAACTGACCACGAGGTGGAACAAAAAAGAAACTATACTAAATCAATATGTGTGCATAAACTTGTCAAAAGATGTGTGTCGTGCCAACGAATTCCCCCGCTACCACAAAGTTTGATGTTAGCTCGGCTACTTGGGCCGTTCTTAGGCGGGCATCCCTCCAAAGTGCACGCAATGGAGGTCAAAAGCCTAAGCCATGGGTCTTCATCACCATTTTTTCTTTGGTAATTAAAGCTTTTCATTTACCAAGTATAAATATTTACATTCTATCAAAATTTAATACTTTCTATCAAAGCTCATGCTGGACATGAAGTCCCAGCTACCAGATATTTATCCTTACTACATTCCTCTCCTACTGTCTTTCAACCTAGATTCTATCTCGGTACCAATTCAGAACATCAAGCATCTATCTAACCTTGAAAATATCTTGGCTCTAATATGTATTTCTTGGATGATCAATGTGATAATAGCATTTGCAGTACTCTTCTTCTGGAAGATGGCATTATTCCTTGCTTGCCAAATGTGATAAACTAGTGCTGCTAGTACCATTTTTCATATTGCTACTCTTACACTCTTCCCTTTAGCCACCATTTTTATCCATTTTAGTTCTTCCTGCCAATCTTTCTTTGTTCTCTTAATGGCTTGCCAGTGTAAAAGATTCTGCCATATAGTTGCTGGCATTTCACAATCAAAGAATAAGTGTTGTATAGTTTCATTTTCTCTTTGACAAAGTGAGCATGTTTTTTCTTCTATGATCCCCCGTCTTGCTAGCCTTACTTTTATAGGTAGCCTATCTTGTATTTCCAGCCTTAGTATGAATATTCACTTTGGAAGTCCATGATTATTGCAAACTAATTTCCTCTCTGACACCTTCTGAAATTCTGCTTGCATTGCTTTGTAGATGTGCTGCCAGAGACTTCTCTATCTTTGTCACCTCCTCTTCTGTATATCCAGCATCCTCAAAGTATCTTTTCGCCTTGAAAATCTTCTGGATAACCCACAATGCAGTCTTTGGTTTTGTATTCCATATAGTATCCCCCTTTATGTAGTAAGCATGCATCCACTGGACCCACAACTTTTCCTTCTTTGTGCAAATATTTCATAAGAGCTTGCATATAGCTGCTTTGTTCCACAATTCCACATTGATGAAGTTTAAGCCTCCTGCTACCTTTGGAGGAAACAATTTATCCCAGGCAATCAATTCCATCTTGGTAGGTTCAGCACTCCCCGACCATAAGAATCTCCTGCATATTGTTTTTATGAACTGTATGATCTTTTTTGGCAGAATAAATATTTGAGCCCAAATTTCTGAATTGCCACTAGTACACTCTTGATTAGTATTGATCTGCCTGCATATGACAAAAACTTTGTTGTCCAACATTGTATCCTGCTCAGCATTCTATCAATTAAGGGTTCACATTGCATAGCTGTTGGCCTCTTTGCGCTCAAAGTGACTCCTAAGTACCTGAAAGGTAATTCTCCTTTAGTGTATCCTAACATGTCCATAATATGTTGTTGTGTCATGTTGTACACTCCTCAAAAGTAGATGTAATTTTATTTGGATTTACAATTAGCCCTGATGCTGCAGAGAAAGTTTGAAACTGTTTGTGCAGGATCTTGACTGATTGAATGTCTCCTTTGCAGAATAGCAGTAAGTCATCAGAAAATCCCAATTGTACTAGGTTTACTTTAACACATTTTGGGTGAAATTTGAACTCCTTGTTCTCCTTCAGTGGCTTCAGCAGTCTGCATAGATACTCCATAGCCATCACAAATAGCAGGGGGTGATAAGGACCCCCCATGTCTAAATCCCTTTCTTACCTCAAATGGTTTGGTTGTCTTGCCATTGATTATAACAGAATAAGCAACTGTGCTAATACATACCATTATCTTTTTCAGGAAATCCCAACAATATATACCCATCCACAGAATCATAACCTTTCTGCATATCGATATTGAGCATACACCTTGGTGATATGTGCTTCCTCCTATACCCTTTAACCAATTCATGACTCATAATGATGTTATCTGTGATCATTCTTCTTGGCACAAAGGCTGTTTTGCAGTTGTCAATTAGGCCTGGCATAGCTCCCTGCAATCTTGTTGTTAGAGTTTTTGATATTATCTTATAGAGCACAGTGCAACAAGATATAGGCCAAATTTACTTTATGCTAGTTAGGTTCTTTAATTTAGGAATCTGGGTAATGGTGGTGCAGTTTATGGCTTTACATATTTCTGCATTTTCAAAGAAAACCTCATCACCTCGAATATGGCATGTCTTCTTAAAGAAAAATGAATTATATCCATCACATCCCAATGCTTTGCTATCATCAATGTTCAGTATTGCTTTCTTTACTTCCTCTCTTGTGACTGGCTTGATTAGCTGTAGTTGTTGTTGCTTGTTCAACATATAGCACTTCTGCATGATTTCTATGTTGACCGCTGGTAATTATGAAGTTGTTGTGCCAAGTAACTTCTTGTAGAAGTTCAGTATTTCCTCTTCCACTTTATTTGTACTGTGGAGTATTTGCCCTGTACTATTGACTAGTCTGCCAATATGATTTATTGCTTGCCTATTTTTCACACAGGCATGGAAGTATGATGTTTTTGAATCCCCTAATTTGAGCCATTTGATTCTTGATTTTTTCTTCAATACACTCTCCTCCACATCTAGCCATTTAGCCAATTCAAGTTTTTCAGCCTTTTCTTGTGCTATTGTCTCATTGTCAGTTCCTGGACCTAGAATTTAAGCCTGTATACCATCCAGTTTAGTTCTTGCTGCTTGATCTTGTGCCCAATGTTACTAAATTCTTGACTATTCAGCTGCTTCAGATCTCTCTTTAGCATTTTGAGCTTATTCCATACCTTTAACATCGCAGTTCCTTTTTGCCTCTTTGTCCAACATTGCGTAGCTATTTCATCAAAAGTCTTTGTGATTTGGCAAACAGTTTAGGAACTTGAATGGTCGCCTTCCTGCTTGATTAGTTTCATCAAAGATTATGCTCAAAAGGAAGTGATCAGAAACCCAGGGTTCATTATAATCCCCTCTATGGCAGGCCAATTTTGAATCCACTCTACATTTACTAGAATTCTATCAATTCTACTGGTGAACATGGTTGTTTGTCCAAGTGAACTTTCTACCCACAATTCTGAGTTCAGCTAGTCCAGCATCCATTATGAAGCCTTTGAAATATCTCACCTCAATCTCTTGGACTGCATTCCCCTGCACTTTATCCTCACTAGATATGATAGTGTTAAGATCTCCCATTATTAAGCTCAGTCCACGGATTCCTCATGTCCTCCCATAATTCCCTCCTATCTAGTATAGTATGCAGTCCATTTACAGCTCCAATGTTAAACTTGGTTCTATTCTGGTTCATGGTCACATGTCCTACAAAATATTGCTTATGTACTTGATCTCTAACTCCACCTTTGTTTGATCCCATACTACCCGTATTCTGCCTCACGGAGCTGCATCATAATTTGCTATCCATTTCCAGTTATTAAAACCCTTTTTTGATTATTGAATCAACGTTAGGTTCCTTGACTATATTCTCTAGAACAACTATTAGTACCACATTACTCTCTTTACTAAATTTTTTGAGTTCTTTTTGCTTCCTGACTTTATTCAGACCCCTAACATTCCATGATATGATATTCATCATCATATAGTAGTTATATTATATTCACCACCTCTATCCCTTTCACTAGGCTGCCCTCTTTTTTCTTGAGCTTCAGAAAGTTGCACAATATTTTGTGATGTATCAACTAGAGGTTTGAAGGCATTACCAATGTTTACCTCATTCTAATTTATAGCTCCCATGTTTTTCTTTGATGCAGACTTTCCCCTAGCCATCTGCCATTGTTCTTCATTTTTCTGCTTGCTCTTCACCTCACCACCTTGTAATTCCACTTGATCCAGAAATCTACCATGTGCATCGATTTTATCCACCTTAGGATCAAGTATGCTTCTATAGTTGAACTCTTTGTTGTCGTCCCTCCTGGTTTCGCTTCTGTTGGTCATTACATGAATGTCCTATTTGACAGCATGTCTGGCATGATTGAGGCTTCCAATCATATTGTATCAGTTGTTCAATTACCTTTCCCTTGGGATCATATAGTTTGATTGATCATAGTAGTGACCTAGTGATATCCATTTCAATTAACACCCTAGCATATGATACTAAATCAGCCACTGTGTACATGCATCAGCCTATAAGGGCTTACCCAGACCACTCCCATTTTTGCTTAGGGCCTGGTTACTCCAGTAGTTCAGTGGAAGCTTTGGGAATTTGACCCATAGAGGAATGGTTTGAAGCACTTCCTCATTGAAATCAAATCCATCTGTCCATTGGTCTAAATATGATTGGTCTGCTGTTCATAATATACAGGCCATTCATTAACACTCCATCCCTATCTTCACAAATGTTCATCAGAATTATAAAATACCCATCATTATGGAAGAGTACCTTTGGTTTTCTTATCTTCCACTAGCCTACTATGAATTGTTCAATTGCCCCAATAGTTGGAGTATTTCCAACCACATACAAGATTATTGCTCGATTCCACTTCTGATTTTCCTCGGCTATGTCCTCTTCCAGTAATTGCACTACAACTTTCCAGTCCTGTATCACCGGTGGGATATACGATAGGTTCATTCCCTTTGCTGAAAATTTGTTTTCATGAAACAAACCTGCCCAGGATCTTCCCCCATTTCAAATTGGCATTGCTTTCTTCTCATGCATGTGTTTCTCAGCGTCGATCTAAACATTTCTTGTTCCATTGCTCTATTGCTTTTGCAAACTTACAGTTACTTTTCCATTGTTCTGTGTTTTACTCATACTCGCTCCTCCAATTGAGGTCGGCGATACATTCACTTTAGTTGTCAATTGAGTGACTGGGCTCATCAGTATTGCTGATTTTGATCGATTACGACTCAGATCTAGCCAATTTAGATCATTATCACTTTCCAAATCTAGATATTCCTCTTGTACTTTTTCTTTGGCTTTTGCATGTTGTTTTCCTTTCTCTCGCGTGATGATATCTGTGAGTTTTCATTCCATTACTGGTGTTTTGCTGTTTTTCTTCTTAGGTATCCCTCTTCCTCCCATTTCCGACAAGGGCGCAGGTTAGCTATCACCTAACGTGCGCCGAGATCTTCTTGATTACCATTGACCTTGTCCAGTATGTTACAACTTAGCGCTGCCCTATTTTTATATCCCTCCAGCTCTTCGTATTCCTTGTCTTTTCCAATGAAGGATATCGCACATTTATGTTTTCACTCATATTCCCAATGAAACAAATATTGTTACGTAGTTAAGGTTGTTCTAAATTCAGACTAAGTGTAAAGATATATTGTCACGACACAAAACCAACCGTCGTGATGACGTTTATCGTGGAACTAGGCAAGCCAACTACTCACCCATTTCAACAAAACCGAAAGCTTTGAAAATTACGGAAGCAATTAATATTTAAGGAAAACCTTTTGAAAACATAAATAAATACGCAACCCAATACAATCTCTCCCAAAGCCGGGGTGCCCCGAGTGTTATTCAATATGTATTACTGTAATAAAGAACAAAACAATAAACTTTCTGAAACAGGAAAACGGAAACAGAAAGTTAGCAACAGCAGAATGTCAAAATAGTTTCAAGAAAAACAATTTCGGAATAAATCGAGCTCACTGAATGCACATTGTGTACTTAAGGAAATTATTCCCCTCAAGTATCCAAGGTTCTGGAATATTATCCTCTTAGGATAGAACGATTGAACTCACCAGAGTGTTGGTACCAGAAATGCCGGTGAAACAGCGAAACACTCGAAGGATGTAAAACACACTAGAAATTTTGTGCAGAAGAAGAAGAAGAAGATCAGAAAATTTCGTTAGGAAAGATTCTGGGATTCAAAGCATACTTATAGACTTTTTGGCTCTGTTTTAAAAAGGGTTTTAACCTTTTAGAAATAGCCATAGTTGTTGGAACATGTATGAATATTTCTGTTTGAAATATTACGGGAAAATAAAAAATGAATTAAAAATAATTCGGGAAAGAAAATGGACCAGACCGAGTCGCGGGTCCTAGGTTATTCTGGGTTGAAATTTTGTTAATTAATTAATCAAATAATTGAAAGAAATTTTATCCAAAAATATTAATCAATCAATCGATCTTTGACCAAATCCGAATCCGAATTCAAATCCGAAGCCGAAGCCGAGCAGAGCGAGCGTCGACGACGATGCGAGGCTTACTTTCTTTCCAACCCATTTAACACAAAGAGAAGCGCTTTCTCAATAGATGCACATTCACTTTTCTTTCCACCACCAATGAGAGACACTTTGCTCTTTTCAAAGCAAAAAAGGGAGCTCACTTTCCCTCCACTTTCTTCCCTCCATTTCCTATTCACCAATATTTAATCCCAACACCGAGTACAGGAGCATCTACAATGGAAGATAGTCCAATACAATGTCTAAAGAGTAAAAACTGAAATACAAGTAAAGATAATGAATGAGAGTCAAGGTGTGCAAACGTCATGCAACTACCTCGATAGTCTCCCGAGATCCTGACTCCACACTCAACAGCCGCTGTGATCGAAAGTACCTGGATCTGCACACGAGGTGCAGGATGTAGCGTGAGTCAACCAACTCAATAAGTAACAAATCCAAACTATGGACTTAAAGTAGTGACGAACTCAATAGGTACAATTCATTATAGACATAACAATGCAGAAACGTAGGAATGCTTTTAAGTTTAACAGTTAAACTCAATACAGTAAGATAGATCAAATCTTAACGATATGAAGAATATAACTCCTCTATTTCAACATGCCAATGCACATGTTCTATGTGGTGCACCATGCTGACAGCCTCATGTGCTCACACTCTCAAATGCTCAATCACTCAGTATTGTATATGGCCAATACGACCCAGGGAAGATCTATGGCGGAATATATACATCAACTGACCATCGGTCACTCAATACTGAGTAGGGCCACTCCAGCCCGTGGGGAAGATCCATCCCTAGGTATATAAATGCTTCAGACAAGATCCATGTCCAGGGAAGATCCATCCTTCAATATAATCAACTACGCTCACTAGGGGTGTGTGCAGACTCCGGAGGGGCTCCTTCAAACCAAGCGCCTATCATATATCTGCGCCGTGCAACTCGATCCAATAAATGTCACTCATAATCAGGCCCTCAGCCTCACTCAGTCATCAATCTCTCCAGTCTCTCTCTCACAAGCTCACAATGTCATGAAACTAGCCCGAAAATAGTGATATGATGTATCAATAAATAAGAATAGAGACTGGGATATGATATGAAATGAATGAATATGATTGACTATGAAATATCAATGAAATCAGTAAGACAACAACAAGAAACGACCACTATGGGTCCCAACAGTATCAGCATATAGCCTACACATGATCTCTAGCATGATTAACAACTTAATTACTTTATCACATGATGAAAACATGGACATCAACAAGATAAGTCCACTATACATTTCCATGGAGTAGACCAGGTCACAATTCTCACGGTGCACTTCCGCACGCCCGTTACTTGGCATGTGCGTCACCTCAACACCAATCTTATAACATATATTTCAGGGTTTCGAACCCTCAGATCCAAGTTTAGAAGTGTTTCTTACCTCAATCCGAGCACGGCTCTAATCCAACACACCTTTTTCTCACAAATCGGTCTCCAAATTCCTCGAATATAGCCATAAACAATACGATACAATTAATACAGGCTGAACTAATCAATTCTGCAAGAAAAATATGAAGTTATTGATCAAAATCCGAAATTGGTTCAAAGTCGGCCTCAGGCCCACGCATCGGAATCCAACAAAACCCGAAACCCCATCCAACCATGAGTCCAACCATACAATTTTTATCAAAATCCAACACCAAATCGTCACCCAAAACCCCCAAATCCATTCTTCAAATCCCTAGCCTCACATCCCCAAATTTCAACCCAAAACCACAACATCTCGGTGGGAGAATCAATGGGGTAACAAGATTATTGAATACAAAAGAACACAAGGAACTTACCTCAAGAATCTCCTCAAATATCGCCTTGGACCGAGCTCAAAATGTTAAAATGGAGCCAATATGGCGAACCCTTACATTTAACTTTCTTCCTAGTACTTCCGCTTCTGAGGACACTTGACCGCATCTGCGGTGTCGCATAAGCGAACAAAATTCTGCTTCTACGATACCTTCCCCACATCTGTGCAACCGCAGGTGCGGACCTGTTTATCTCACATGCGCAACGTCCGCTTCTGCGCCTGTGAACACCCTATATTTACCCCACATGGAAATTACTCCTAAAAAATAATTTTTAATGAATTTTAGGAACTTTTCTTTATTGAGTTGCATTTCATGCATGTCTAATGCTTTAAAAATATAGAAAAAAAATCCTAAAAAAGTTGTCACATTTTTTATTTCGTGCCATTTTAGGTTTAAACTACATTTTTAGGATTTAGTTACATTATTAAATGCATCTTCTAAAAAATCAAAATTGCATTCGTAGGATAATTAATTAATTAGTTTCACTGGTCCATCATTAGATAAAATAAATACATAGTCTAGCCAAAAAATAGATTTAAATTAAATTTGAGTCTAAAATGGCTAATTCTGCAAAAGCATAAAAAGAAGAGAAGGTTGTTAAGGCTAAATTCGGAATGGGCCAATTTTCATGGGCCAATTTCCTCCTAATCCAAAATAGCCCAAGATTTCCCTAGCCCATTCCCTAATCAGCCCAAAACCCCTCTATTTAGAACCCCTCTCCTAAAAAACCTAAGAGATCAGATCTATCACCCCTATCAGACAAAAGAGCCGTGGAGCCCCATTCCCCTCCGATCTTATTCTCCAGAATACACCCCTCTCTCACACAAAAAAGGAGAAAATTAGATCCCCTCCATCTTCACGAGCGCTAATTCTCCTTCACCAAGAGTCGCCAGCTATCCTCTCAGCGACCAGAACCCACCACAGGCCGACCTCTCACCAGCCACCATCCCCTCTCCTTCCTCATCCCTCACCCGACGACACGCGCACACACACACGCACACAATAACCATGCCATTCACTCCTCACTCTCACACAAGGACATAGCAACAAACGATAAAAAGGGGAGCTCTCATATCTGAAACAACATTTTCTTCTTCTTCTTCTTCTTCTTCTTCTGGATTTCGAAAAAAAAAAAAAAAAAAAAAAAAAAAAAAAAAAAAAAACAAGACCATGGATTGAAGCTGAAACAGAGGTCCAATTATTGCAGTGCTGCTCAAGTTTTGTTTCTGGTCGAGTTCCGATTGGTTACTGTTGTTGCATGTTGACTGTAGCGGATCTACATCATTTTCTCCGCTTCAACTATTATTTGGTTTATGATTTCCTTCTAACACCAAGTAAGTTCCATGCTTTCTCTGTATTTTCCTATGCGAGTTAATAAATGAATCTGATTTTATTTTTTCATATGACATGCGATTTGGATGAATTAAGCATGTTCATTCTATGATTTTGTATTGTTGACCTTTGTTTATCTGTTAGTTTATTGTTTAGTAATAAAGTCACTAATGTTAAATTCCCATATGTAAACTGAATTGTTGTTAATGGAATCGGAAACTTGTTCCCACACTAATCAATTAAGTAATTGTTTTAATTTTGAATCAAATTAGAAATGAATATGTTGGTTGATATTGCGATCTAGCTTGTGAGCAACTGTATGTTTGATCTTGAAGACTACGATAATTATTGTTGTCACTTATTTCTGGCCCTTCCCGTATTGCTTTTAGTTTGTTTGAAAATGCCATGAGTTTGTTTCGAGTATTTCACTTTTGAATACGTCCTTTTGTCAATTTAAAACATATGTTACTTAAGTGTTGTTTTGTCATCAATTTCATTCTGTTCATGATTTCCTTCGTTTGATGTATTGTTGGTAAATTGATGTTCATTCGTTAGTAGTTAGGATCCTAGTGTTGACATTATTGTTCCTGATTATCATAGTAATTAATGAATTTCAAAGTTTGAAGTGGTCACGGCCATGAAATATAATGAAGGCTACATATATAATAGAAAAAGAATGACCAAAAATCACAATTTCTTCTTAAATCAGTGGGTGCTGTTAGTTAAAGGTGAGGCTCAACTATTCCATACAACGTGACCTTCAATGATCGCAAACTTAGTCCTTGAACAAGCATATACTTTGTAGTTCAAAAATACCTCTTAAGATTAACATTGCAAATTAGTTAGGAAAAGATAAATAACTTATGAACAATAATAGTTTGCTTAATAAGCAATTAAATCATCGTGACCATAGTCATGATTACGTAATCTACACTCGGGTGTGGAAACTCGTGCCCCTAACTCTAACCTCAAATAATAATAAAATCATACGTAGCAATCACAGGCGCATTTCATGTGACGTGATTGTGATGTGTTTAAAAATAACAAGTGTACGCCATCGTGACTTGTCCTAAGATATATTCATAAATATCCCAATTGGTTTATATATATCCCATAAGTTAAAATACCTCTTTTAAATAAAAATTCCAAAATTTAGAGAATAATCGAATATCGCCTCAAATAGGCATCTTAAACCGTCACGACCATAGCCTTGACTATATAATCTACACTCGGGTGTGGCAACTCATGTCCCCGAATCTAACTCAAAACCTTAATTAAAATAAACATATTGTGAATCGCGGGTACATTTCATGTGGCGCGGTTTGCAACGTGTCCAAAATAACAAGTGCACGTCATCGTGACTTGTTTAAAAGTAATTCCACTAATAATTAAAAGCGATATAAAGGCTAAAAAGTACAATAGGTTTAAAATATATAAATATTAGATAATTAATCCAAATATTGATAGTTAAGCGACCGTGCTAGAACCACGGAATTAAGGAATGCCTAACACCTTCTCCCGGGTTAACAGAATTTCTTATCTGGATTTCTGGTTTGCAGATATTTTAAACAGAGTCAAAAATTTCCTCGGTTTAGGATTTCAATAAACGGTGTCCCGAAGCATCGTAAAAAATCCGGGTGGCGACTCTGAAAAAAAATAAAAATCCCAAAACCGAATAATGTCACTTTAATTGGAAAAACTTCCTTATTACCCCTTCATTATTGCAGGGGTAGTGAAAAAGGAGGCGTGACAGCTCTGGCGACTCTGCTGGGGAAAAAAACCTAGAATCTCTGGTTCAGGGTTGAAGAATTCGAGCTTAGAATAAACTATTTTATTTGGCTTTATTATCTGATTTTTACATGTTTAAACCTAATGAGCTAAATGTTGCTTTTTACCGCTTTGATATTATCTGAACTATATATAAATTGTGCCGAAACCCTCTTCTCTCTGAGTCTTCTAAATCATCTGGGAAGTGTGCACTTCGTGTGACTTCTTTTCTGTTAGAGTCATATCAAAATTTTAGAACGAGGTACGAACAAGTTGCAAAGCCGGTGAAGCTTCTGTATTCCCGGTACGCTGCCCCGACCTCAGCTCGAGCTGTCCGCTCGGGTAAGCCTGGTCTAGAAAAAAACCCCAGGATTTAAACATAGAATAACATAGCCTCATGCCAGATCCCTAGTAGGAACGTTTGTTTGCATCATGTGCATTTGACTTCGGGGACTCAACACAGGGGTTGGGTCCGTCTAGGACAGGTGTACCCAATTTAAAAGACCATCCTGATGCATCTTACGTGCTATTTACGTATCTGTTTATTTTGCCTTACATGCTGATTGGTTTCTAGAATGGGGAAGAAAATTAAAAAAAAAATAATCAAGAGTGAGAGGTAGGTATTTGAAAAATGCTGAAAGTCTCTCGAAAAAAAGAACAAGAGAAACAAAATAAGCCAATGTTCTCAAAAGTCATGTTTCCCCGGCTCCGTCAAAACTGGAAGAATTACGCGGGTCTGATTCTCAACGGATGTGAGATACGTAGGCAAACCTCATCGGTTCCGGCCCCCATTTTAACAAAAAAATAGAAAATATTTTCCTTTAATCCCTTCTTTGAAGTCTTTCTTTAGAAAATCCCAAATAAAAATTTTAGAACCAAATATATTTTCTTTCATTTTAAGAAGTCTTTCATTCAAAAAGAAAAATCAAATCAATATCTGAAAAAAAAAATATATTCTACCTTTTTTTAAGAAGTCTTTTTCCCAAAAATTCAAAAACAAAAATAAAAAAATCCAAAAAAATATTTTTTTTCTTCTTTAGAAGTCTTTCTTTAAAAAATTTCGAAAAAAACAAAATAAAATAAAAAAGATAAAATCAAAAATACAAAAATATTTTCATTCTTCTTTCGAAAATCAAAAAGAAAATTCAAGCTTCAAAAGTATTTTCTTTTTCTTTAGAAGTATTTCTTTCATAAAATAAAAGTCCAAAAACCCAAAAATATTTCTTTTCTTCTTTAGAAATTTTTCTTTCGAAATTACAAAAAAAAAAATTTATTTTCTTTCTTTTTTTAGAAGTCTTTCTTTTCAAAAATTCTCGGAAAAAAAAATCTAAATACAAAAATGTTTTCTTTCTTCTTTTTAAATCATTGTTTTGAAAAAATAAATACAAAAAGAAATTCAAAATCCAAAAAAAAAAAAACAAAAAAAACAAAAGAGTTAGTTTATTTCCTTTATTCCTGATCTTCCCGAACTACGCAAGATCTGATTCATGTGGTGTCATGATACATAGGCAACCCACATCAGGTTCAATCGAATGATTTCAAAAAGAAAAAAAAATAGAAAAAAAAAAGAAAAAAGAATGATAATAATAAGGACCGACTGAGTCCATTCTAACGTGTCTTTTGTTTTGAATATTGAAGAATGTTTGCGGTGGTCGGTTTGTGGTAAGCTGCAACACAATCCACAAGGTCAAAGAGATAATGCCAATGGCAACTAACATCGAAGCCGTTACGAGTGCTCGTGAGACTCAAGGTCAGAAGGTTCAACAAGAGTCTACTGTGGTTGAGGAAAATAGAGTACTGAAACAGAAAATAACTGAAATGTGTCAAGNCAGTTGGAACTCCAGTTGCATGCTCTCGAAGTTTTCCATTGACAACCAATCAGACAACCACTATTGTTATGCATGTCTTCACTGTCCCACAGCCGACGGTGGTGCAGAGGAAACCTCATGAGTCACAATTTGCTACCCAAAAAGAATAATACCACTCTCCTGAGTACCACTCGTACTTATTTGATCTTCCTGCAAAGATTGAGATGCCCGCCCGAAAGATGGTACATGATGAAATGACCCAAAGACTGAAAAGCTTAGAACAACAGTTGAAAAACATGCAAGGGTTGGCAGGTCAGAAGAGTATTGCCTTCAAGGATCTATGTATGTTCCCCGATGTTCGTTTGCCACTTGGTTTCAAGATCCCTAAATTTGAAAAGTTTGATGGACACGGCAACCCCATAACTCACTTGAAAAGGTATTGCAATCAGCTAAGAGGTGCAGGAAGAAATGAAGAATTACTGATGGCTTATTTTGGGGAAAGCCTTACGGTGGTAGCCTCTGAATGGTTTACTGATCAAGACACATCTCGTTGGTATGTCTGGGATGACATGGCCCAGGCCTTTTTCAAACAGTTCCAATACAACATCGACATTGCCCCGGACCGCAATTCCCTTTCCAACCTGAAGAAGAAACCAACTGAAAGTTTCAGGGAATATGCCATTAAATGGAGAGNTTTTCAAAACATGATGTCCGCAATTGGAAAATCATTCTCGGAAGCAATCAAAATGGGAGAAATGGTTGAAAATGGCCTTAAGACAGGCAAAATTCATAAGTCAAGTAGTGTTCAAAGCCGCAAATCAGGCTGTCCAGATTGAATCTAATAATCTTAGTGACATGAATGAGAAGGATGAAGAAATTATGATGACATCAGGGTCGACAAGAGGTCCTAGGAGAACATCTCGAAGGTGTGACCAGCCTCGTCTGTTTTCAGATGATTCCCATGAGCACCACTATCCAACTCAGAATCCACAATACTATTTTGCTCCACCTGACTATGTTGTCCAGCCACCAAGGCACCCCAGAAGGCGAGCATCAACACTGCAAAATCTCCACCAACTTCCACAAATTTTTCAAGTGCCCTATAATCTGCATCCAAGCAAGGGGTATACATCGGAACAAAGGTTGAAAGATAATTTTACACCAATAGGAGAGTCTTATACAAGCTTGTTTGAGAAATTAAGCATTATGACATGATTTCACCTATTCCTCCAAATCATGTGGATCCACGTGCAAGAAGCTTTGACCCTTCTAAAAGTTGTGAATACCATTCCAATGCCCAGGGGCACGATGTTAAAAGCTGTCGGGATTTGAAAAGAGAAATAGAAAGGATGATCCAGGAAAATCTGATTGTGATCCAAGACACTAACACCCAGAATATCACGCAGAATCATTTATCTGCACATGATGATGCACACTTTATGGGGATGATGCATGGTGACAGGGAGTATGAGAATCCTATCGGGAATTTGCTGATTGAAGTTAATGATTTTGAAGTTGGAGAAAGCTCTGCTGATTATGATGAGCAAATTTGTGGCTAAATGTCAATCTTTGCAATTGAAAAGCCATTCCCTCCTTATTAGGAAGGAATAATGGTAGCTTGTTTTGATGTTTTTTCTATTGTCTGGGTTATTTCAGGGTTGTGATCCAGATTTTATTTGTTTTATTGAGTCAAACCCTTCTATCCCTCTGTTCTGTTTGTGTCAGTCTTGTCTGTCTGTTTTGTTGCTATTTTCATTACCCGGGTTATTTTAGGGTTGTAACTCGAAATTTAGGTTGTTTGTCTTGTTGTTTACTCAATGAAATACAATTTATCCTTTTGTGTCATTCCATGCTTAGTTCCTTTCTTGCTAGTTTTAGTGGTATGACATGCATGCGGAAATTTTGGCGAGATCTTAAAAAACTGATTTAGTCTTGAGTGAGATAAGTGAGAACGAGACACGTTTGAGGATGAATAAAGATTTTGGATACTTTTGAACTAAGGTCAAGTAAAATTCACCTTCAAATCATTGTGAAGATTGGGCTTGAGGATGTTTAATCAATTGAAGCTTGGTCGAAAGTTTGGCCTTAATGGATGAAAAGTGTCTTTCGACCACGACACACCAAGAAGATAGACATGTTCATCAACGCTATGATCACAAAAAGATAATATGTTTTGGCATTCTCGAGGTTGTGAGGCCCTTTTCTTCTATCTAAACACTTTATACCCTTCTCTACCCTTTTTTAGCTGGTGTCATTTTTCTTTGACCATCCTCTCTTGGAATCAAGTTTAGAGTCAAAAGTCCAAAAAAACAAAGAGAAAATGAAAAAAAAAAAGATGGTGAAAATGAAAAAATATATGAAAAAAATCCATTCCCCAAGAGTACAAACAGGGGAAACTCTTAGAAAGTTTAAATGAAAAAAAGAGAGAGAAGAAAAGAACAGTCTGAGATCTATGCCCTAAAAAAAAAAGAAGCTGGGGTAATTTGTTTTGAAAAAAAAGAGAGAAAGAAAAATGAGAAAGATAAACATGAGAAAAAGAAAGAAAGATGAAAAATAGTTAGGTCAGATGTTTGAACTACGTTAGAACTGATTCCTAAAAAAAGAGGATACGTAGACAGCCTTACACGATTCAGTCCAACCAAATAAGATTCAAAAGAAAAAGAAAAAAAATTCAGAAAAATCCCTAGTAGCTAAAACTGCGGCAGAAATTTTACTTCCCTTTTAATAGAGTCGATTCCGAGAGTTGTAAGTTTATAAAACCTCATTTTGAGTCTACTTTAAGCCCTCATGCCGACCTTCCTTTCCAACCCTATCCAAAAATCTTCCAAATAAAGACCTCCCGATATGACTTCAAGAATGCCAATTGAAGTATGCAATGAGCAACGGTTGTCACGCGACATAAAACACTGTCAAGGTGCTCATCCAAGAAGGCAAAATAAAAGAAAAAATAAAGAAGAAAAATTGAGAGAGTCTTACTAGTGAAAACCCTCACAGGCACTGTAAGGCGATGGTAAGTAGAGAAAAATAAATGAGAGAGACTTGTTGGTGAAAACCCCTCAGGGCACCACTAGTCGAAAGTGAGTCGTGAAGCTGATGCGAAGAATTGGCACGAACAAGCCCGACCTCAAAGGTCATAAGAATGGTAAAAGGAAAGATTGGATTAGTTTGATAGATTGGTCGTTAAGTCCAAAATGCATGTCATGATCACTAAGGCTAGTTACCGCAAAATAAAAAAGAAAAAAAACTCTCTTCCTTCTGTCCTTCTGACATGGGCATTGCTTGTTGATACTTTATTCTTTGAATCATTCTGTCCTTCACTCTGAGTCAGTCCTTGTCAAAACAAGCAAGAAAAGATTTCAAAATTTTCTATCAGCTTTTCAGTTATACAAAAGTGAATTTGGCCAGCAATTCAATGTTACAGTCAATATGCATTGAAGATTCATGCAGAGGATTCCCCCCCAAAAAAAGACCCTTCTCAGCCTACTTGGCGCAAGCAAAGATAACTGGTGATTCCCTCTGACAGTCAAATTGCTCCAAAAGGGAAGAAGTCATTCAAGATATCAGAAAAGGTCGCCTAAGAAAAGATCTCCTATTGGGATAAGTCTGACTGAGCCACAAATACAAATGGCACTGAGTGTGAAACAATCAGAGTTGGTGCAGAACAAAAGTCCCTCGAAACTGACTCAGGCTAATCGAGCAAAAGCCAAGCTGCCCAAGACTCAAGGCCACAAACCAACCACCACTTTTAAAACTGACAAAATTTTCTTTGTTTGAAACAGGAACAAAGCAGTGCAAGGAAGTTGGTTCAAAAAAAAAAAAAGAAGAAGAGAAGAAGAGCCGACAAAAGGGAAGTTTCTCAAATCTTTGACTTTATATGTCTTGCTAGTATGCATAAAATGTTGCCATTACTCTTCACATTTTTCCTCCTAGGATAAAAATTCCTAGTCGATGGATTTTCCTCCCAATAAAAATCTTCCTGAGATAAGAGGCCTAGTTTGATAAACTTTCTCCTAGGATAGAAATCTTTAGTCTGATGAATCTTTCTCCTAAGATAACTACAAAAAAAAGGGACCTAGTCTGATAAATTTTCTCCTAGGATTAAAATCTTAGTCTGATGAATCTTTCTCCTAAGATAGAAAACTTAGTCTGATGAATCTTTCTCCTAAGATAAAAGACACCTAGTCTGACGAACTTTATCCTAGGATCAAAATCTTAGTCTGATGAATCTTTCTCCTAAGATAACAAAAAGAAAGGGACCTAGTCTGATGAATTTTCTCCTAGGATAAAAATCTTAGTCTGATGAATCTTTCTCCTAAGATAGAAAACCTAGTCTGATGAACTTTCTCCTAGGATCAAAATCTTAGTCTGATGAATATTTCTCCTAAGATAATAAAAACCCCAAGTCTGATGAACTTTCTCCTAGGATAAAAATCTTACTCTGATGAATCTTTCTCCTAAGATAGAAAACCTAGTCTGATGAACTTTTTCCTAGGATAAAAATCTTAGTCTGATGAATCTTTCTCCTAAGATAATAAAAAACCCTAGTCTGATGAATCTTTCTCCTAGGATCAATGTCTTAGTCTGATGAATATTTTTCCTAAGATAAAGAAAAACTAGTCCGATGAATCTTTCTCCTAGGATAAACATCTTAGTCTAATGAATCTTTCTCCTAAGATACACAAAAAAAGGGACCTAGTCTGATGATCTTTATCCTAGGATCAAAATCTTAGTCTGATGAATCTTTCTCCTAAGATAGGAAACCTAGTCTGATGAACTTTCTCCTAGGATAGAAATCTTAGTCTGATGAATCTTTCTCCTAAGATACCAAAAAAAAGAAAAAAAAGACCTAGTCTGATGAACTTTCTCCTATGATCGAAATCTTAGTCTTATGAATCTTTCTCCTAAGATAACAAAAAAAAATGGCCTAGTGTGATGAATTTTCTCCTAGGATCAAAATCTTAGTCTGATGAATATTTCTCCTATGATAACAAAAAAAACAAATGACCTAGTCTGATGAATTTTCTCCTAGGATCAAAATCTTAGTCTGATGAATCTTTCTCCTAAGATAATAAAAAACCTTAGTCTGATGAATCTTTCTCCTAGGATAAATGTCTCAGTCTTATAAATCTTTCTCCTAAGATAAAGAAAACCTAGTCTAATGAATCTTTCTCCTAGGATAAACGTTTTAGTCTGATGAATCTTTCTCCTGAGATACCATATAAAAAAATATATATTTTGAGAAAAGAAAAAACAAAAAAATCTTTCTCAATTCATTTTAGCATAGGTACACAATTCAACAGTCTCATTTTCCAACATAGGGTCTCCAATCCCTAGTTGATTTTATTTTAGACATAGGGTCTTCACTCCCTGGTCTTCTTTCCAAATAGGGTCTCCAATCCCTAGTTGATTTTATTTTGGACATAGGGTCTCCACTCCCTAGTCTTCTTTCCAACATAGGGTCTTCAACCCCTAGTTGATTTTATTTTTAGACATAGGGTCTCCACTCCCTAGTCGCTATTCCAACATAGGGTCTCCAATCCCTTGTTGATTTTACTTTAGACATAGGGTCTCCACTTCCTAGTATTATTTCTAACATAGGGTCCCACTCCCTAGCAGACACCGGCAAAACTTGGTGATCTCTTCCTGACAACAGCATAACCTGTTGATCATTCCCTCACACTGGCATAACCCAGTGATCTCTTTTCCCCAGGAAACGACATAACCGGTTGACCTTTTCCCAAACACAAGTATAACCTGGTGATCTCTTTCTTGACAACGGCATAGCCCATTGATCCTTCCCTAGACACCAACATAACCTGGTTATCTTTTTCTTGGCGACATCATAACTTGTCAGTTCTCTTTCCAACATAGGGCCTCCACTCCCTAGTTGATTTTACCTTTAGGAATAGGGTATCCACTCCCTAGTCTACAATAACTCCGGGTGCACCATTCCCGGCTTTTCATTGCTTTCAATAATAAAGTAGCATAGATTTTATTACAATAACTCACGAAATTTTCCTAGTGAAAGCGGGGGCAGAAAATTTCGTTCGTTTGTTTTGATTTTGCGCAGATTACAATTTAGGACAATGGATTCGAGACGACCAAAAGAAGACGTCTCAATTCAGAATAAAAGAAAAGAAGAAAAAGAGAAGGCCAAACCCAAGGTGCAGAATCGAAATGGTGTAGACTACACAAGACAGATTGAAGTCACAAGCTATGCATGCCCCTTCTGGATCCGAAAAGCTAAAGAAGATTGAACCAGCACATACAGCTAACAAGCATCAAAATTCAGATCAGAGTCTGCGTAAAGAAACAACCAAGACTCAATATCTAGCTTCAGAAAACTTGTAGATAGGAATTTTGTAACTCGTAGTTGATAGGCTAGTTTAGTTTTTTTTTTCATTTTGATTTTGGTGTAATAAGGAGCTCAACAAGAAGTAAGCAGCAGCAAAAGCAGTGAACTCACAGCTTCCCGGTAGTCCCAGCTACCAAAACTTCCAGAACTATACTGACCTGATTCCTTTATAGCCAAGGATATGTAGACAACCTCTAAAGCAAGGTTCGGCCAAACTTTTTCAAAATGCTTCCAAATGGAGTACCAAACGGGCAAAAATTGTTCGTGGTTGCTCACTTTATCTTTGCCCAAAAATTCTACATGTTTTCGAGCAAAGAGGGGCAGCTGTAAACACCCAATTTTTACCCCGCATGAAAATTACTCCTAAAAAATAATCAAAAATAATTGTTAATGAATTTTAGGAACTTTTATTTATTTAGTTGCATTTCATGCATGTTTAATTCTTTAAAATTATAGAAAAAATCATAAAAAAGTTGTCACATTTTTCATTTCGTGCCATTTTAGGTTTAAACTGCATTTTTAGGATTGAGTTACATTATTAAATGCATCTTCTGAAAAATTAAAATTGCATTCGTATGATAATTAATTAATTAGTTTCACTAATCCATCATCAGATAAATAAATATATAGACTAGCCAGGAAATAGATTTAAATTAAATTTGAGTCTAAAGTGGCTAATTCTGCAAAAGCATAAAAAGAAGAGAAGGTTGCTAAGGCTAAATTCGGAATGGGCCAATTTTCATGGCCCAATTTCCTCCTAATCCAAAATGGCCCAAAATTTCCCTAGCCCATTCCCTAATCAGCCTAAAACCCCTCTCCTAAAAAACCTAAGAGATCAGATCTATCACCCCTATTAGACAAGAAAGCTGTGGAGCCCCATTCCCCTCCGATCTTCCTCTCCAGAATACACCCCTCTCACACAAAAAAGTAGAAAATTAGATCCCCCCATCTTCACGAGCGCTGATCCTCCTTCACCAAGAGCCGCCGACTACCCTCTCAGCGACCAGAACCCACCACAGGCTGACCTCTCACCAGCCACCATCCCCTCTCCTTCCTCATCCCTCACTCGACGACACGCACACACACACACACACACACACACACACACACCATAACCATGTCATTCACTCCTCACTCTCACACAAGGACATATCAACAAACGATAGAAAAGGGGAGCTCTCATATCTGGAACAACATCATCTTCTTCTTCAGGATTTCAAAAAAGGAAAAGAAAAAAAAAACAACACCATGGATTGAAGCTGAAACAAAGGTCCGATTATTTGAGTTGATGTTCAAGTTTTTTTCTAGTCGAGTTTCGATTAGTTACTGTTGTTGCCTGTTGACTGTAACGGGTCTCCATCATTTTCTCCTCTTCAACTATTATTTGGTTTATGATTTCCTTCTAACACCAAGTAAGTTCCATGCTTTCTCTGTATTTTCCTATGCGAGTTAATAAATGAAATCTGATTTTATTTTGTCATATGACATGCGATTTGGATGAATTAAGCATGTTCATTCTATAATTTTGTATTGTTGACCTTTGTTTATCTGTTAGTTTATTTTTTAGTAATAAAGTCACTAATGTTAAATTCCTATACGTAAACTGAATTGTTGTTAATGGAATCGGAAACTTGTTCCCACACTAATCAATTAAGTAATTGTTTTAATTTTGAATCAAATTAGAAATGAATTTGTTGTTTGATATTGCGATCTAGCTTGTGAGCAACTGTATGTTTGATCTTGAAGACTGCGATAATTATTGTTTTCACTGATTTCTGGCCCTTCCCATATTGCTTTTAGTTTTTTCAAAAATGCCATGATTTTGTTTCGAGTATTTCACTTTTGAATACGTCCTTTTGTCAATTTAAAACATATATTACTTAAGTGTTGTTTTGTCATCAATTTCATTCTGTTCATGGTTTCCTTCGTGTGATGTATTGTTGGTAAATTGATGTTCATTCGCTAGTAGTTAGGATCCTAGTGCTGGCATTATTGTTCCTGATTATCATAGTAATTAATGGATTTCAAAGTTTGAAGTGGTCACGACCTTGAAATATAATGAAGGCTACATATATAATAGAAAAATAATGACCAAAAATCACAATTTCTTCTTAAGTCAGTGGGTGCTGTTAGTTAAAGGTGAGGCTCAACTATTCCATACAACGTGACCTTCAATGATCGCAAACTTAGTACTTGAACAAGCATATACTTTGTAGTCCAAAAATACCTCTTAAGATTAACATTGCAAATTAGTTAGGAAAAGATAAATAACTTATGAACAATAATAGTTTGCTTCAAATAAGCAATTAAATCATCGTGACCATAGTCATGATTACGTAATCTACACTCGGGTGTGGCAACTCGTTCCCCCGACTCTAACATCAAATAATAATGAAATCACACGTAGCAATCACGGGCGCATTTCATGTTACGTGATTGTGATGTGATTAAAAACAACAAGTGTACGCCATCGTGACTTGTCCTAAGATAAATCCATAAATATCCCATTTGGTTTTATATATATCCCATAAGATAAAATACCTCTTTTTAGATAAAAATTCCAAAATTTAGAGAATAATCGAATATCGCCTCAAATAGGCATCTTAAACCGTCACGACCATATCCTTGACTATATAATCTACACTCAGGGGTGGCAGATGTCCCCGATTCTAACTCAAAACCTTAATTAAAATAAACATGTTGTGAATCGCGGGTACATTTCATGTGGCACGGTTTGCAACGTGTCCAAAATAACAAGTGCACGTCATCGTGACTTGTTTCAAAATAATTTCATTAATAATTAAAAGCGATATAAAGGCTAAAAATCACAATAGGTTTAAAATATATAAATAATTAGATAATTAAGCCAAATATTAATAGTTAAGCGACCGTTCTAGAAGCACGAAAATCGTTAATGCCTAACACCTTCTCCCGGGATAATAGAATTCCTTATCCAGATTTTTGGTTCGCATAAATTTTAAACACAGTCAAAAATTTCCTCGGTTTGGGATTTCAATAAATAAACGGTGTCCCGAAGCATCGTAAAAAATCCGGGTGGCGCTCTGAAAAATAATAATAATCCCGAAACCGAATAATGTCACTTTAATTGGAAAAACTCCCTTATTACCCCTTGATTATCCCGGGGGTAGTGAAAAAAGAGGTGTGACAGCGCCCATCGCTCCAATTCTGTGTCCTTGCAGGTGCGGAAAAAATCTTCACACCTGCGTCCATAGTTCACAGCCCAAGCCTCGGGTCTACACATCCCAGCTCGCATCTGCGGTTCCCACTCCGCAGGTGCGATTACACCAGCAGTTGCAAAATCTTTAGCAACTCTTCAACTTCAAACCTCATTCCGAAAATCATCTGAAATCAACTTGAGGCCCCCGGGACCTCAACCAAACATACCAACAAGATCTATAACACAATGCAAACTTAGTCGAGCCTTCAAATCACCTCCAACGACCTCAAAAACATGAATCACACCTAGATTCAAGCTTAATGAACCAATGAATTTCAAACTTCTACAAACAACGCTGAAACCTATCAAAACACGTCTCAATGACCCCAAATTTTGTTCACAAGTCACAAATAACACCACAGACGTACCCCAATTTTCGGATATCCCTATCCGACCCTGATATCAAAAAGTGCACTCCCTGTCAAACTTTCCAAAAATCCAATTTTGGCCATTTCAAGCCTAATTCAACTATGCACCTCCGAATCACAATCCGGACACGCTCCAAAGTCCAAAATCACCCGACGGAGCTAAAAAAACCATCAAAACTCCATTCCATAGTCGTTTACACATAAATGAACATCAAATCAACTTTTCCAACTTATGTTTTCAATTATGAGACTAAGTGTCTCAATTCAGTTCGAAATCCTTCCAGACCCGAACCAACTAACCCGGTATGTCAAATAACAGCTGTAAAGAAAAAAAGGAGCAAAAAATGGGGAAACGGGGCTACAACTCTCAAAATGACCGGCCGGGTCGTTACATCCTCCCCCTCTTAAACAAACGTTCATCCTCGAACGGGACTTGAAATATACCTGGAGTCTCAAATAGGTGTGGATATCTGCTCCACATCTCTCGCTCGGTCTACCAAGTAGCATCCTCCACAGGCTGACCTCTCCACTGCACCTTCACTGAAACTATATCCTTTGACCTCAACTTTCGAACCAACCGATCCAAAATGGCCACCGGCTCCACATCACAAGTCAGATCACTATCCAACTACAACGTGCTGAAATCCAAAACATCTGGCGGATCGCTGACATACTTCTAGAGCATAAAAACATGAAATACTTGATGCACACTCGACAAACTAGGTGAAAATGTAAGTTTGTAAGCCACCTCTCCAATCCTCTGATGTACCTGAAATGACCCAATATACTGAGGGTTCAACTTTCCATTCTTACTGAACCGCATAACACGTTTCATGGGAGAAACTTTCAGAATAACCTTCTCCCCAACCATGTAAAAACATCATGGACCTTCTTGTCATCATAGCTCTTATGTCTAGACTACGTCATGCGAACCGGCTCTTCAATTAATTTAACCTTGTCCAAAGTATCCTGAACCAAGTTAGTACCCAATACCCTAGCATCGCCCGACTCAAACCAATCCATCGGAGATCTACACCGTCTCCCACATAAAGCCTCATACGTAGCCATATAAATGCTCGACCGGTAATTGTTGTTGTAGGCAAACTCCGCGAGTGGCAGAAATAGATCCCATGAACCCCGGAAGTCAATGACACAAGCGCATAACATGTCCTCCAATATCTGAATAGTACACTCAATTTGTTCGCCTGTGTGAGGGTGAAATGATGTACTCAACTCAATCTGGGTGCCCAACTCTCATTGCACAGCTCTCCAAAACTGCGATGTAAACTGCATGCCCCGATATGAAATTGTGGACACTGGCATACCGTGAAGGCAAACAATTTCTCAGATACAAATCTCAGCAAACCGCTCCGAAGAATAAGTAGTCCGTGGACTTTGTTAGACGATCCACAATCACCCGAATAACATCAAACTTCCTCGAAGTCCGTGGGATCCTAACTACAAAATCCATGGTGATCCGCTCCCATTTCCACTATGGAATCTCTAACTTCTGAAGCAATTCACCCGGTCTATGATAGTCATACTTCACCTGCTGATAGTTAAGGCACCGGGCCACGAACCCCACTATATCCTTCTTCATCCTTCTCAACCAATAGTGCTGCCTCAAGTCCTGGTACATCTTCGCGGCTACAGATGAATGGAATACCGCGAACTATGGGCCTCCTCCAGAATCAAATCACGTAGCTCATCCATATTAGGCACACAAATCTGACCCTGCATAACTGTGTTGAACCGTGTCCTTAAGGACAAGAAAATGAGGATCCTCACACTGTCGCTCTCTGATGCGATCATATAAGGAAGATCGAGAAATCACACAAGTTAGAACCCGACTGGGCTCCGAAATATCCAATCTCACAATCTGGTTGGCCAAGGCCTGAACATCACCCGCAAGCAGTCTCTCACTAATAGGAATATATACAAGGCTACCCATACTCTTTGCCTTTCTACTAAGGCGTCGGTCACAACATTGGCCTTCTTGGGATGATACAGAATAGTAATATCATAATCCTTTAGCAGCTCCAACCATCTCCGCTCCCTCAAATTTAGATCCTTCTATTTGAACAAGTGCTGGAGGCTTCGAAGATCCATGAACACCTCACTAGACATACCGTAGAGATAGTGCCTCCAAATCTTCAATGCATGGACAATGGCAACGAACTCCAAATCATGAACATGGTAGTTCTTCTCATGAGGCATGAACTGAAGTGAAGCATAGGCAATCACTCTACCCCCTGCATCAAGACACACCCAATACCGATCCGGGAAGCATCATAATATACTGTATAAGAGCTTGAAGCTGAAGGCAAAACTAAAACTAGAGATGTGGTCAAGGCAGTCTTGAGCTTCTGAAAGTTGTCCTCACACTCACCCGACCACCTGAAGGAGCACCCTTTTGGGTCAATTTTGTCAAGGGATATGCAACAGACGAGAAACCCTACACGAAACAACGATAATAACCGGCCAAGCCGAGAAAGATCGAATCTTCGTTGTTGAGGACGGTATGGGCCAACTATGAACCACCTCCATCTTCTTCGGATCCACCTAAATACCCTCACTGGACACCACGTGCCCCAAGAATGTCACTGAATTGAGCCAAAACTCACACTTGGAGAACTTGACATAAAGCTTCATCCCTCTACCGCCGCAGCACAATCCTCAAATACTGGGCATGGTTCTTCTGGTTACGAGAGTACACCATGATATGATCAATGAAAACAATAACAAACGAGTCGAGATAAAGCTGAAACACACAGTTCATCAGATGCATGAACGTTGTTGGGGCATTAGTCAGCCAAAAAGACATCACAAGAAACTCATAATGACCATACCAGGTCATGAATGTTGTCTTAAAATATCCGAGTCCAGAATCTTCAACTAGTGATACCTAGACCTCAAATAGATCTTAGAGAACACCATCACTCCCTGAAGCCGGTCAAACATATCATCATTACGCACAAAAACATACTTATTCTTGATTGTAACTTTTTTCAACTGCCTATAATCAATGCACATCCTCATATTACTATCCTTCTTCTCCACAAACAGAACTTCTACACCCCAATGAGACACACTAGGCGTAATAAACCCCTTATCAGGGAGTTCCTGAAGCTGCTTCTTTAATTCCTTCAACTCAGGTAGTTCCATGCGATACAGTGGAATATAAATGGGCTGAGTGCCCGACACCAAGTCAATACCGAAGTCAAAATCTTTGTCGGGCGGCATGCCCGACAAGTCTACATGAAACACATCCGTAAACTCTCGTACTATCAGAACAAAATCATTGGTAAAAGTATCATCACCAAAATCCCTGACAAAGGCCAAATAAGATAAACAACCCTTCCTAATCATCCGTTGGGCCTTCAAATATGAAATTACTCTCTTGGGAACATAGTCTAGGAACCTCTCCACTCAATCCTCGGAAATCACGAAATCGCCAATGTCACAGTCTTAGCGTGACAATCTTGAACAACATTACATGGAGACAACCAATTGATACCCAAAATGACGTCAAAGTCCATCGTACTAAGCATCAAAATATCAACTCTAGTCTCAAATTCCCCAATACTCATTACATATGATCGATAACACGATCCACAACAATAGTATTGCCCACGGGCGTAGAGACATGAACATATGAAAATAAGGACTCACGGGGCATATCTAGATAATGAGAAAAATACGATGATACATACAAATAAGTGGAACCACGATCAAATAATACAAAGCCATCCCTGTGGAAAACTTAGAAAATACATGTGATCACTGCATCTGAAGCAACAACATCTGGTCTGGCAGGAATAGCATTGAATCGGGCATGACCGCCACCTGATCGACCTCTCCCTCTAAGGCGGCCCCTAGCTGACTGATCTCTACCCCTAGCTGGCTGGGCGGATGGTGAAGTAACGGGTGCTGAAGTCGTAGGCTGACTCCTCTACTGAGGTGGAATTTCAGAAAGTCAGGGAAAATGCCTCTTGATGTGACCCATATCTCCACACTCAAAATAACCCCTCATTGCAAATGGCGGTGGGGACTGAAGGGGCCTCGAGCACCAGAATACCCTAGAAGAACCTGGTGCCGATGAGCCCTGAACTGAAGGTGCATGAGACAAACTCTGAGCTAGAAGAGAACTGAGAGATGACAGACCCTAATGAGTACTGTATCAACCATGACCAGATGAAGCACCACGGTGAACTGGAATAAATGTCTGACAATGCCTATAAAGACAACCCTGTCGTGGTGGAACTGACCCCCATAAGGAACATCGCTGAAACCACCCAGTCCATGAGGCCTCTTGGCCTCGCTCTCACCCCACTCCTGACGCGGGACCATCTCTATCTGCCGAGCAATGTTGACCACCTCGGAAAAAGTAGCACCAGATACCCTATCTCGAGTCATAGGAAACTGCAGCTGCTATGTAAGGCCATCAATGGACCTCCTAATCCTCTCCCTATCAGCGGGAACAAACCAAACTGCATGATGATCCAACTTAGGAAACCTCATCTCGTATCGTGTCACAGACATGCCATCCTAACGTAACTTCTCAAATTGTCTACACTTCTCCTCTCTACGAGACTGTGGCACAAACTTCTCCAAGAAGAGAACGAAGAACTCCTACCATGTAAGTGGTGAAGCAACGACCGGCCTGTGCCTCTCATAAGCCTCCCACAAACTGAAGGCAGTCCCAGAACTAGAAGGTACTGAACGAGACCCCACTGTTCTCCAGAATATAAGTCGTACAAAGAATCTACTAACACCTATCCAAGAAGCCCTAGGCATCCTTCGTCTCTGCCCCTCTGAAAGATTGAGGTTGGAGCCTCCCAAACCTCTCTAGTCTCTTCTGCTATGCCTCATTCCTATTGTCGTAAATAATAAGAGAAAAGAACATCGTAATAAATATCCGAGTTTTAATTCTTATACACTGGCAGTAAATCTCTTTTACACATTATTATTATTATGACAATATATATATATATTTAGCTTAAATCTCCTTATATGAGGTGGCCGACTCAAGTGGTGGCTAGCTGGTTCAACTAAACTCGCTTCACCAAAATATAATACTGTATATATGTATAAATTAGGATTAAAGCTATGTAAATTTTGTATAAATATTTATTTGAACCACTTGACAACTACTATTTTACGACTAAAGCTATATACTTTTAAGATTGAACCCGCTAGCACAAAATCCTGGGTGCTTATATGTCCTTAAATCTACTTGCTTTGCAGGATAAAGAGGATGCAAATGTGACCTATAGCAAAATGCACGAGAGAGGTTTTTCACAAGAACATGACCAATCATTCTTCCTTAACAGTATTCTATCAAGAATGTCAACAATAGACCAATCTTCTCATTCATATTATCGAAGCACAGAAGGAATTGCCTTCAAATGGGAAATGCAGCCAGGAACTCCCATACATAATCCATCACAAAATGAAGTCATTCCACCTCCTAGCCCTCCACCCATGGTGCAAAGTTTGGCACTGCCTAAACCTTTCATTCCTCATGATCAAGAGGAAGCTAATAATAAGAGGTCAAGTTGGCAGAAAATATGGCTTGNATATATATATAAGTTTAGATTAAATATCCTTATATGCGGTGGCGGACTCAAGTGGTGGCTAGCTGGTTCAACTAAACTCGCTTCACCAAATAATAATACTGTGTATATGTATAAATTAGGATTAAAGCTATGTAAATTCTGTATAAATATTTATTTTAACCACTTGACAACTACTATTTTACGACTAAAGTTATATACTTTTAAAATTAAACCCGCTTGCACAAAATCCTGGGTCCGCCGCTGCTGCTTATATGTCCTTAAATCTACTTGCTTTGCAGGATAAAGAGGATGCAAATGTGAGCTATAGAAAAATGCACGAGAGGTTTTACACAAGAACATGACCAATCATTTTTCCTTAACAGTATTCTATCAAGAATGTCAACAATAGACCAATCTTCTCATTCATATTATCGAAGCACAGAAGGAATTGCCTTCAAATGGGAAATGCAGCCAGGAACTCCCATACATAATCCACCACAAAATGAAGTCGTTCCATCTCCTAGCCCTCCACCCATGGTGCAAGTTTGGCACTGCCTAAACCTTTCATTCCTCATGATCAAGAGGAAGCTAATAATAAGAGCTCAAGTTGGCAGAAAATATGGCTTGTGATTATGAATAGCAAGAGAATGATCAAAAGTAGTGATGAGAAGATAAAGCAAAAGGTATTGAGGGATAGTAATGAACTCATCTTAAGGCTACAAAGCAGTGATATTCATGGACGTCGTGGCGATTCACTTCTGTTGTCATCATCTTCTTCTTCTTGTTCTTCTTCCTCTTCTATCTCGAAAAACAAAGTGCTACCCTTCTCTAAATTTAGAAGAGATGTCTTAGGGGGGAATTTTTGTTTGAATCCTTGGAAAATTAAAGCAAATCTTGCTTCTTCTTCGAGACGCATATGAATTACGTTATGTACTTCGTACTAATATCTGAAATTGTCAAAAGTTGTATGTGTTTTGTGTTTATTTTTTACTTTCTGTGGAATTTGGTTCATTAGGCTGCTGGAAGTCTCAAAATAACATGGAGAAAAGTAAACAAATGAAATGAACTGTGATGTTTAACAAAGATTCCTTTTATCACAAAGTCTTAAAAAGATTCCACAGTAAGTTTTAAGGAGTATATAGACACCAATCAGATCCAGATAATTGACCACGAGGCGAAACAAAAAAGAAACAATACTAAATCAAGATGTGTGCATAAACTTGTTGAAAGATGTGTGCCGCGCCAATGAATTCCCCCGCTACCACAAAGTTTGATGTTAGCTCAGCTACTTGGGTCGTCCTTAGGCGGGAATCCCTCCAAAGTGCACGCAATGGAGGTAAAAATCCTAAGCCATGGGTCTTCATCACCATTTTTTCTTTGGTAATTAAAGATTTTTATTTACCAAGTATAAGTATTTACATTCTATCAAAATTTAAGACTTTCTATCAAAGCTCATGTTGGACATGAAGTACCAGCTAGCAGATATTTATCCTTACTACATTCCTCTCCTACTGCCTTTTCAACATAGATTCTATCTCGGTACCAATTCAGGACATTCAAGCATCTATCTAACCTTGGAAATATCTTGGCTCTAATATGTATTTCTTGGATGATCAATCTGATAATAACATTTGCAGTACTCTTCTTCTGGAAGATGGCATTATTCCTTGCTTGCCAAATGTGATAAACTGCTGCTGCTAGTACCATTTTGCATATTGCTACTCCTACACTCTTCCCTTTAGCCTCCATTTCTATCCATTTTTGTTCTTCCTTCCAATCTTTATTTGTTCTCTTAATGGCTTTCCAATGTAAAAGGTTCTGCCATATAGTTGCTGGCATTTCACAATCAAAGAACAAGTGTTGTATAGTTTCATTTTCTCTTAGACAAAGTGAGCATGTTTTTTCTTCTATGATCCCCCGTCTTTCTAGCCTTACTTTTATAGCTATCCTATCTTGTATTGCCAACCTTAGTATGAATATTCACTTTGGAAGTCCATGATTATTGCAAGCTAATTTCCTCTCTAACACCTTCTAAAATTCTGCTTGCATTGCTTTGTACATGTGCTGCACAGAGACTTCTCTATCTTTGTGACCTCCTCTTCTGTATATCCAGCATCCTCAAAATGTCTTTTTTCCTTGAAAATCTTCTGGATAACACACGATGCACTCTTTGGTTTTGTGTTCCATATAGTATCCCCCTTTATGTTGTAAGCATGCATCCACTGGACCCACAACTTTCCTTCTTTGTGAAAATATTTCATAAGAGCTTACATATAGCTGCTTTGTTCCACAATTCCACATTGATGAAGTTTAAGCCTCCTGTTACCTTTGGAGCACACAATTTATCCCAGGCAATCAATGCCATCTTGGTAGGTTCAGCAATCCCCGACCATAAGAATCTCCTGCATATTATTTTTATGAATTGTATGATCTTTTTTGGCAGAATAAATATTTAAGCCCAAATGTCTAAATTGCCACTAGTACACTCATGATTAGTATTGATCTGCCTGCATATGAAAAAAACTTTGTTGTCCAACATTGTATCCTTCTCAGCATTCTATCAATTAGGGGTTCACATTGCATAGTTGTCGGCCTCTTTGTGCTCAAAGGGACTCCTAGGTACCTGAAAGGTAATTCTCCTTTAATGTATCCTAACGTGTTCATAATATGTTGTTGTGTCATGTTGTACACTCCTCCAAAGTAGATAAAACTTTTATTTGGATTTGCAATTAGCCCTGATGCTGCAGAGAAACTTTGAAACTGTTTGTGCAGGATCTTGACTGATTGTATATCTCCTTTGCAGAATAGCAGTAAGTCATCAGCAAATCCCAATTGTACTAGGTTGACTTTAGCACATTTTGGGTGAAATTTGAACTCATTGTTCTCCTTCAGTGGCTTCTGCAGTCTGCATAGATACTCCATGGCCATCATAAATAGCAGGGGGTGATAAGGCCCCCGTTTCTAAGTCCTTTTCTTACCGCAAATGGTTTGGTTGGCTTGCCATTGATTATAACAGAATAAGCAACTGTGCTAATACATACCATTATCTTTTTCAGGAAATCCCAACAATTTCATCACCTGCTCAATATATACCCATTCCACAGAATTATAAGCTTTCTGCATATCGATCTTGATCATACACCTTGGTGATATGTGCTTTCTCCCGTAACTTTTAACCAATTCATGACTCATAATGATGTTATCTGTGATCATTCTTCCTGGCACAAAGGTTGTTTGCAGTTGTCAATTAGGCCTGGCATAGCTCCCTGCAATCTTGTTGTTAGAGTTTTTGATATTATCTTATAGAGCACAGTGCAACAAGATATAGGCCTAATTTCCTTTATGCTATTTGGGTTCTTTAATTTAGGAATCAGGGTAATGGTGGTGCAGTTTATGGCTTTACATATTTCTGCATTTTCAAAGAAAACCTCATCACCTAGAATATGGCATGTATTCTTAAAGAAAAATGAATTATATCCATCACATCCCAGTGCTTTCCTATCATCAATGTACATTATTTCTTTCTTTACTTCCTCTCTTGTGACTGGCTTGATTAGCTGTAGTTGTTGTTGCCTGCTCAACATATAGCCCTTTCTGCATGATTTCTATGTTGACCGCTGGTAATTATGAAGCTCCTGTGCCAAGTAACTTCTTGTAGAAGTTCAATATTTCCTCTTCCACTTTATTTGTACCCTGGAGTATTTTTCCCGTACTGTTGACTAATCTACCAATATGATTTGTTGCTTGCCTATTTTTCACACAGGCATGGAAGTATGATGTGTTTGAATCCCCTAATTTGAGCCATTTGATTCTTGATTTTTGCTTCAATACACTCTCCCCCACCTCTACCCTTTTAGCCAATTCAAGTTTTTCAACCTTTTCTTGTGTTATTGTCTCACTGTCAGTTCCTGGACCTAGAATTTGAGCATGTATACATCCAGTTTAGTTCTTGCTGCTTGAATCTTGTGCCCAATGTTGCTAAATTCTTGACTATTCAACTGCTTCAGATCTCTCTTTAGCATTTTGAGCTTACTCCATACCTTTAACATTGCAGTTCCTTTTTGCCTCTTTGTCCAACATTGCTTAGCTGTGTCATCAAAGTCTTTGTGATTTGCCAAACAGTTTAGGAACTTCAAAAAGGTCGCCTTCCTGCTTGATTAGTGTCATCAAAGATTATGCTCAAAGGGAAGTGATCAGAAAACCCAGGGTTCATTATAATCCCCTCCATGGCAGGCCAATTTTGAATCCACTCTACATTTACTAGAATTCTATCAATTCTACTGTGAACATGGTTGTTTGTCTAAGTGAACTTTCTACCCACAATTCTGAGCTCTGCTAGTCCAGCATCCATTATGAAGCCTTTGAAATCTCTCACCTCAATCTCTTGTACTGCATTCCCCTGCACTCTATCCTCACTAGATATTATAGTGTTAAAATCTCCCATTATTAAGCTCGGTCCACTGATTCCAGCCATAGTTCTCCTCAGGTCCTCCCATAATTCCCTCCTATTTAGTATAGCATTCAGTCCATATGCAGCTCCAATGTTAAACTTGGTTTTGTTCTGGTTCATGGTCACCTGTCCTACAAAATATTGCTTATGCTTATGTACTTGATATACCTAAAACTCCACCTTTGTTTGATCCCATACTACCCGTATTCTACCTCAGGGAGTTGCAACATAATTTGCTATCCATTTCTAGTTATTAAACACCTTTTTGATTAGTGAATCAACGTTAGGTTCCTTGCCTATATTCTCTAGAATAACCATTAGTACCACATTATTCTCTTTACTAAATTTTTTTGAGTTCTTTTTGCTTATAGACTTTATTCAGACCCCATGATATGATATTCATCATCATATAGTAGTTATAGTATATTCACCACCTATATCCCTTTCACTAGGCTGCCCTCTTTTCTCTTGAGCTTCAGAAAGTTGCACAATTTTTTGTGATGTATCAACTAGAGCGTTGAAGGCATTACCAATGTTTACCTCATTCTCATTTATAACTCCCATGTTTTTCTTTGATGTAGACTTTCCCCTAGACATCTGCCATTGTTCTTCATTTTTCTGCTTGCTCTGCACCTCACCACCTTCTGATTCCACTTGATCCAGAAATCTACCATGTGCATCAATTTTATCCACCTTAGGATCAAGTACCTTGACTATTCTCCATTCTTGTTTCTGTTTCTGTACTTTAACTCTTTGTTGTTGTCCCTCATGGTTTTGCTTCTGTTGGTCATTACATGAATGTCCTATTTGACAACATGTCTGGCAGTATTGAGGCTTTCAATCATATTGTATCAACTGTCCAATCACCTTTCCCTTGGGATCATATATTTTGATTGATCCTAGTAGTGACCTAGTGATATCCATTTCAATTAACACCCTAGCATATTATACTATATCAGGAACTGTGTACATGCATCACCATATAAGGTCTTACCTAGACCACTTCTATTTTTTCTTAGGGCCTGGTTGCTCCAGTAGTTCAGTGGAAGATTTGGGAATTTAACCCATAGAGGAATGGTTTAAGCACTTCCTCATTGAAATCAAATCCATCTGTCCATTGGTCTAAGTATGATTAGTCTGCTGTTCATAGTATACAGACCTTTCATTAACACTCCATCCCTATCTTCACAGATGTTCATCAGAATTATAAAATACCCATCGTTATGGAAGACTACTTTTGGTTTTCTTATCTTCCACTGGCCTACTATGAATCGTTCAATTGCCCCAATAGTTTGAGTATTTCCAACCACGTACAAGACTATTGCTCGATTCCACTTCTGATTTTCCTCAGCTATGTCCTCTTCCAGTAATTGCACTACAACTTTCCCATCCTGTATCACCGGTGGGATGTACAATAGGTTTATTCCATTTGCTGAAAATTTGTTTTCATGAAACAAACATGCCCAGGATCTTCCCCCATTTCAAATTGGCATTGATTTCTTCTCATGCATGTGTTTCTCAGCGTCGATCTCAACATTTCTTGTTCCATTGCTCTATTGCTTTGGCAAGCTTACAGTTATTGTTCCATTGTTCTGTGTTTTACTCGTACTCGCTCCTCCAATTGAGGTCAGCGATACATTCACTTTACTTGTCAATTAAGTGACTGGGCTCATCAGTATTGCTGATTCGATCGATTACGACTCAGATCTGGCCAATTTAGATCATTATCACTTTCCAGATCTAAATCTTCCTCTTGTACTTTTTCTTTGGCTTTTGCATTTTGTTTTCCTTTCTCTTGCGTGATGATATCAGTGAGTTTTCATTCCATTACTGGCGTTTTGTTGTTGTTCTTCTTAGGTCTCCCTTTTCCTCCCATTTCCGGCAAGGGCGCAAGTTAGCTAGCACCTAACGTGCGCCGAGATCTTCTTGATCACCATTGACCTTGTCCAGTATGTTACAACTTAGCGCTGCCCTATTTTTATATCCTTCCAGCTCTTCGTATTCCTTGTCTCTTCCAATGAGGATATCGCACATTTATGTTTTTCACTCATATTCCCAATGAAACAAATATTGTTACGTAGTTAAGGTTGTTCTAAATTCAGACTAAGTGTAAAGATATATTGTCATAAACCAAAACCAACCGTCGTGACGGCGTCTATCGTGAAACTAGGCAAACCAACTACTCAACCATTTCAACATAACCAAAAGCTTTGAAAATTACGGAAGCAATTAATGTTTAAGGAAAACCTTTTGAAAACATAAATAAATACGCAACCCAATACAATCGCTCCCAAAACTGGGGTGCCTCTGAGTGTTATTCAATATGTATTACTGTAATAAATAACAGAACAATAAACTTTCTAAAATAGGAAAACGGAAACAGAAAGTTAGCAACAACAGAATGTCAAAATAGTTTCAAGAAAAAGAATTTCGGAATAAATCGAGCTCACTGAATGGACAGTGTGTCCTTAAGGAAATTATTCCCCTCAGGTACCCGAGGTTCTGGAATATTATCCTCCCAGGATAGAATGATTTAACTCACTAAAGTGTTGGTACCAAAAATGCCAGTGAAACAGCGAACCACTCGAAGGCTGTAAAACACACTAGAAATTTTGTGCAGCAGAAGAAGAAGATGATTAGAAAATTTCGTTAGGAAAGATTCTGGGATTCAAAGCATACTTATAGACTTTTTGGCTCTGTTTCTAAAAAGGTTTTTAACCTTTCAAAACCAACCATAGTTGTTGGAACATGTACGAATATTTCTGTTTGAAATATTACGGGAAAACAAAAAATGAATAAAAAATTATCCGGGAAAGAAAATGGACAGGACCGGGTCGCGGGTCCTGGGTTATTCCGGGTTGAAATTTCGTTAATTAATTAATCAAATAATTGAAAGAAATTTTTTCCAAAAAGATTAATCAATCAATCTATCTTTGACCAAATTCAAATCCGAATTTGAAGCCGAAGCCGAGCAGAGCGTGCGACGACGACGACGACGACGATGTGAGGCTTACTTTATTTCCAACCCATTTAACACCAAGAGAAGCGTTTTCTCAATAGATGCACATTCAGTTTTCTTTCCACCACCAATGAGAGACACTTTGCTCTTTTCGAAGCAAAAAGAGAGCTCACTTTCCCTCCACTTTCTTCCCTCCATTTCCCATTCACCAATATTTAATCCCAACACTGAGTACATGAGCATCTACAATGGAAGATAGTCCAATACAATGTCTAAAGAGTAAAAACTGAAATACAAGTAAAGATAATGAATAAGAGTCAAGGTGTGCACACGTCATGCAACTACCTCGATAGTCTCCCAAGATCCTGACTCCACACTCAGCAGCCGCCGTGATTGAAAGTACCTGGATTTGCACACGAGGTGCAGGATGTAGCGTGAGTCAACCAACTCAATAAGTAACAAATCCAAACTATAGACTGAAAGTAGTGACGAACTCAACAGGTACAATTCATTATAGACATAACAGTGCAGAAACGTAGGCATGCGTTTAAGTTCAACAGTTAAACTCAATACAGTAGGATAGATCAAATCTGAATGATATGAAGAATATAACTCCTCTATTTAAACATGCCAATGCACATGTTGTATGTGATGCACCATGCTGACAGCCTCATGTGCTCACACTCTCAAATGCTCAATCACTCAGTACTGTATATGGCCAATACGACCCAGGGAAGATCTATCGCAGAATATATACATTAACTGACCATCGGTCACTCAATACTGAGTAGGGACACTCCACCCTATGGGGAAGATCCATCCCTATGTATATAAATGCTTCAGACAAGATCCATATCCAGGGAAGATCCATCCTTTAATATTATCAACTACGCTCACTAGGGGTGTGTGCAGACTCCGGAGGGGCTCCTTCAACCCAAGCACTATCATATATCAGAAATACCCGCTGCGGCGTGCAGCCAGATCCCATAATTGTGACTCATAATCAGGCCCTCGGCCTCACTTAGTCATCAATCTCTCCAGTCTCTCTCTCACAGGCCCATAATGTCATGAAACTAGCCCGAAAATAGGGATATGATCTATCAATAAATAAGAAATAGACTGGGATATGATATGAAATGAATGAATATGATTGAGTACGAAATATCAATAAAATCAGTAAGACAACAACCAGAAACGACCACTATGGGTCCCAACAGTATCAACATATAGCCTACACATGATCTCTAGCATGATTAACAACTTAATTACTTTATCACATGATGAAAAAATGGACATCAACAAGATAAGTCTACTATACATTGCCATGGAGTCGACCAGGTCACCATTCTCACGGTGCACTTCCGCACGCCCGTCACTTGGCATGTGCGTTACCTCAACACCAATCTTATAACATATATTTCAGGGTTTCGAACCCTCAGATCCAAGTTTAGAAGTGTTGCTTACCTCAATCCGAGCACGACTCTACTCCAACACACCTTTTTCTCACAAATCGGTCTCCAAATGCCTCGAATATAGCCATAAAAAATACGATACAGTCAATACAGGCTGAACTAATCAATTTCGCAAGAAAAATACTAAGTTATTGATCAAAATCCAAAATAGGTTCAAAGTCGGCCTCGGGCCCACTCCTCGGAATTCAACAAATCCCACAAAAACCGAAATCCCATCCAACCATGAGTCCAATCATACAATTTTTATCAAAATCCAACACCATATCGTCACCCAAAACCCCCAAATCCACTCTTCAAATCCCTAGCCTCACATCCCCAAATTTCAACCTAAAAGCACACAATCTAGGTGGGAGAATCAATGGGGAAACAAGATTATTGAATACAAAAGAACACAAGGAACTTACCTCAAGAATCTCCTCAAATATCGCCTTGGACCGAGCTCAAAATGTTAAAATGGAGCCAATATGGCGAACCCTTGTATTTAACTTTCTTCCTAGTACTTCCGCTTCTGAGGATACTTGACCGCATCTGCGGTGTCGCAGAAGCGAACAAAATTCTGCTTCTACGGTACCTTCCCCGCATCTTCGCAACCGCAGGTGCAGACCTGTCCATCTCACCTGCGCAACATCCGCTTCTGCGCCCATCGCTCCACTTCTGCATCCTTGCAGGTGCGGAAAAAATCTTCATACATGCGTCAGTAGTTCACAAGCTCAAGCTTCGCGTCTCCACATCCCAGCTCGCATCTGCGGTTCCCACTCCGCAGGTGCGATTACACCAGCAGTTGCAAAATCTTTAGCAACTCTTCAACTTCAAACCTCATTTTAAAAATCATCCAAAATCAACCTGAGGCCCCCAGGACCTCAACCAAACATACCAACAAGATCTACAACGTAATGCAAACTTAGTCGAGCCTTCAAATCAACTCCAACGACCTCACAAACACGAATCACACCTAGATTCAAGCCTAATGAACCAATGAATTTCCAACTTCTACAAACAACGCTGAAACCTATCAAAACACGTCTGAATGACCCCAAATTTTGTACACAAGTCATAAATAACACCACGGACCTACCCCAATTTTCGGAAATCCCTATCCGACCCTGATATCAAAAAGTTCACTCCTTGTCAAACTTTCCAAAAATCTAATTTTCGCCATTTCAAGCCTTATTCAACTATGCACCTCCGAATCACAATCCGGACACGCTCCTAAGTCCAAAATCACCCGACGGAGCTAACAGAACCATCAAAACTCCATTCCAGAGTCGATTACACATAAGTGAACTTCCAGTCAATTTTTCCAACTTATGTTTTCAATTGTGAGACTAAGTTTCTCAATTCAGTTCGAAATCCTTCCAGACCTGAACCAACTAACCCGGTAAGTCAAATAATAACTGCAAAGAAAAAAAGGAGCAAAAATGGGGGAACGGGGCTACAACTCTCAAAATGACCGGCCGGGTCATTACATCCTCCGCCTCTTAAACATACGTTAATCCTCGAACGGGACTTGAAATATATCTGGAGTCTCAAATAGGTGTAGATATCTGCTCCACATCTCTCGCTTGGTCTACCAAGTAGCATCCTCCATAGGCTGACCTCTCCACTGCACCTTCACTGAAACTATATCCTTTGACCTCAACTTTCAAACCAACCGATCAAAAATGGCCACCGGCTCCACATCACAAGTCAGATCACCATCCAACTACAACGTGCTGAAATCTAAAACATCTGGCGGATTGCCAACATAGTTCTAGAGCATAAAAACATTAAATACTTGATGCACACTCGACAAATAGGTGAAAAGGCAAGCTTGTAAGCCACCTCTCCAATCCTCAGATGTACCTCAAACCGCCCAATATACCGAGGGCTCAACTTGACCTTCTTACTGAACCGCATAACACCCTTCATGGGAGAAACTTTCAGCAAAACCTTCTCCCCAACCATGTAAAAATATCAGGGACCGTCTTGTCATCATAGCTCTTTTGTCTAGACTACGCCGTGCGAACCGGCTCTTGAATTAATTTAACGTTGTCCAAAGTATCCTAAACCAAGTTAGTAACCAATACCCTAACATCGCCCGACTCAAACAAATCAATCGGAGATCTACACCATCTCCCACAAAGCCTTATACGTAGCCATCTGAATGCTCGACCAATAGTTGTTGTTGTAGGCAAACTCCGCGAGTGGAAGAAATAGATCCCATGAACCCCCAAAATCAATGACACAAGTGCATAACATGTCCTCCAATATCTGAATAGTGCACTCGATTTGTTCGTCCGTCTAAGGGTGAAATGATGTACTCAACTCAATCTGGGTGCCCAACTCTCATTGCACAGCTCTCCAAAACTGCGATGTAAAATGCATGCCCCGATATGAATTTGTGGACACTAGCATACCGTGAAGGCAAACAATCTCTCAGATATAAATCTCAGCCAACCGCTCCGAAGAATAAGTAGTCTGTGGACTTGGTTAGACGATCCACAATCACCCAAATAGCATCAAATTTCCACGAAGTACGTGGGAGCCTAACTAAAAAGTCCATGGTGATCCGCTCCCATTTCCACTCTGGAATCTCTAATCTCTGAAGCAATCCAGCCGGTCCATGATGCTCATACTTCACCTGCTGATAGTTAAGGCATAGGGCCACGAAACCCACTATATCCTTCTTCATCCTTCTCTACCAATAGTGCTGCCTCAAGTCATGGTACATCTTCGCGGCTACAGATGAATGGAATACCGCGAACTATAGGCCTCCTCCAGAATCAAATCAAGTAGTTCATCCACATTAGGCACATAAATCCGACCCTGCATAATTGTCCTGAATTGTGTCCTTAAGGACAAGAAAATGGGGATCATCATACTGGCGCTCTCTGATGCGATCATATAAGGAAGATCGAGAAACCACAACAGTTAGAACCCGACAGGGCTCCGAAATATCCAATCTCACAAACTGGTTGACCAAGGCCTGAACATCACCCGCAAGCGGTCTCTCACCAATATGAATATATACAAGGCTACCCATACTCTTTGCCTTTCTACTAATGCGTCGGTCACCTCATTGGCCTTCCTGGGATGATACAGAATAGTAATATCATAATCCTTTAGCAGCTCCAACCATCTCCGCTGCCTCAAATTTAGATCCTTCTATTTGAACAAGTTCTGGAGGCTCCGAAGATCCATGAACACCTCACAAGACACACCGTACAGATAGTGCCTCCAAATCTTCAATGCATGGACAATGGCGGCCAACTCCAAATCATGAACATGGTAGTTATTCTCATGAGGCATGAACTGACATGAAGCATAGGCAATCACTCTACCCCCTGCATCAAGACACACCCAATACCGATCCGAGAAGCATCATAATATACCGTATAAGAGCCTGAAGCTGAAGGCAAAACTAAAACTAGAGATGTGGTCAAGGCAGTCTTGAGCTTCTGAAAGTTCTCCTCACACTCATCCGACCACCTGAAGGAGCACCCTTTTGGGTCAATTTTGTCAAGTGATACGCAATAGACGAGAAACCCTGCACGAAACAACGATAATAATCGGCCAAGACGAGAAAGACCAAATCTTCGTAGCTGAGGACGATATGGGCCAACTCTGAACCACCTCTATCTTCTTCGGATCCACCCGAATACCCTCGCTGGAAACCACGTGCCCCAAGAATGTCACTGACTGATCCAAAACTCACACTTGGAGAACTTGACATAAAGCTTCATCCCTCAACTGTCGTAACACAATCCTCAAATACTGGGCATGTTTCTTCTGGTTACGAGAGTACACAATGATATGATCAATGAACACTATAACAAACGAGTCGAGATAAAGCTGAAACACACAGTTCATCAGATGCATGAACGCTGTTGGGGCGTTAGTCAGCCAAAAAGACATCACAAGAAACTCATAATGACCATACCGAGTCAGGAATGTTGTCTTTAAAATATCCGAGTCCATAATCTTCAACTAGTGATACTTAGACCTCAAATAGATCTTGGAGAAAACCCTCGCTCCCTGAAGCCGGTCAAACAGATCATCAATACGCAGCAAAACATACTTGTTCTTGATTGTAAATTTGTTCAACTGCCTATAATCAATGCACATCCTCATATTACTATCCTTCTTCTTCATAATCAGAACCGGTACACCCCAATGAGACACACTAGGCCTAATAAACCCCTTATTAGGGAGTTTCGGAAGCTACTTCTTCAATTCCTTCAACTCAGGTAGTTCCATGCGATACAGTGGAATATAAATGGGCTGAGTGCCCGACACCAAGTCAATATCGAAGTCAATATCTCTGTCGGGCGGCATGCCCGAAAAGTCTGCATGAAACACATATGAAAACTCTTGCACCATCGGAACAAAATCAATGGTAAGAGTATCACCACCAACATCCCTCACAAAGGCCAAATAAGATAAACAACCCTTCCCAATAATCAGTTGGGCCTTCAAATATGAAATTACTCTCTTGGGAATATAGTCTAGAGAACCTCTCCACTCAATCCTTGGCAATCACGGAATCGCCAATGTCACGGTCTTAGCGTGACAATGTAGACTAACATTACATGGAGAAAACCAATCCATACCCAAAATCACGTCAAAGTCCATCGTACTAAGCATCAAACGATCAATTGTAGTCTCAAATTCCCCAATATTCATTACACATGACCGATATACACGGTCTACAACAATAGTATTGCCCACGGGCATAGGGACATAAACATATGAAAATAAGGACTCACGGGGCATATCCAGATAAAGATAAAAATACGATGATACATACAAAAAGGTGGAACCACGGACAAATAATACAAAGGCATCCCTGTGGAAAACTCAAAAAATACCTGTGATCACTGCATCTGAAGCAACAACATCTGGTCTGGTAGGAATAGCATTTAATCGGGCCTGACCGCCACCTGATCGACCTCTCCCTCTAGGGTGGCCCTTAGCTGACTAAGCTCCACCCCGAGTTGGCTGGGCGGATGGTGAAGTAACGGGTGCTGAAGTCGTAGGCTGACTCTTCTACTGAGGTGGACTTTCAGAAAGGCAGGGACAATGCCTCTTGATGTGACCCATATCTCCACACTCAAAATAACCCCTCATTGCAAATGGCGGTGGGGACTGAAGGGGCCCCGAGCACCAGAATACCATAGAAGAACCCGGTGTCGATGAGCCTTGAACTGAAGGTGCATAAGACAACCTCTGAGCTAGAAGAGCACTGAGAGATGACTGACCCTAATGAGTACTGTATGAACCATGACCAGATGATGCACCACGGTGAACTAGACGAGCCGTTTGACCATGCCTATAAAGACAACCATGTCGTGGTGGAACTGACCCCATAAGGAACACTGCTGAAACCACCCAGTCTATGAGGCCTCTTGGCCTCGCTCTCACCCCACTCCTGACTTGGGACCATCTCTATCTGCCGAGCAATGTTGACCACCTCGGCAAAAGTAGCACCAGATACCCTATCTCGAGTCATAGGCAACTACAGCTAATATGTGAGGCCATCAATGGACCTCCTAATCCTCTACCTATCAGTGGGATCCAACCAAACTGCATGATGATCCAACTTAGAAAACCTCATCTCGTATCGCGTCACAGACATGCCTTCCTAACGTAACTTCTCAAATTGTCTACACAGCTCCTCTCTGCGAGACTGCGGCACAAACTTCTCCAAGAAGAGATCGAAGAACTCTTACCATGTAAGTGGTGCAGCAACGGCCGACCTACGCCTCTCATAAGCCTCCCACCAACTGAAGGCAGTCCCAGAACTGGAAAGTACTGAATGAGACCCCATTGTTCTCCAGAATACAGGTCGTACGAAGAATCTACTAACACTTGTCCAAGAAGCCCTAGGCATCCTTCGTCTCTGCCCATCTGAAAGATTGAAGTCGGAGCCTCCCAAACCTCTCTAGTCTTTTCTGCTCATCATCAGTCATAGCAGGAACCTCATGGGCCTAAGAAGATACAACATGTTGGGCTGGTAGTGCCCCCGGTGCCTGGAGTCCCTACATCACCTGCTCTAGTGTACGGGTGGTAGGAGTCTGAGTACCTCTCCTAGCCAGATAAGTGGTTGCAGCTGGAATAAAGACAACCTGATCAAGAATTGTTCACACGGTCAGAATCTGAGCTGGCCTCCTGAGGTCCTGGAATCGTGATGGGCACAACTGGTGCTTGAGCTGGCCCCACTGGCTCATCCACAACTAGAACCTACTCCTGAACTGAGGTAACTGGTGGATATGCAGGTGCTGACCTAGCTACTATACGAACTGCATCTCTGCCCCTATAGTGGCCTCTATCGCGACCTCGGCCTCTCGCGGCCCTAGGTGGTGGTACTGGTGGCTTTCCTTCCAGCCCAGTAGTATGTGTCCTCACCATCTGTGAGGGAATAAAATAACATAAGTTTAGTTACCAAAATCAAGCGATTCACACGACAAGAATTCAAGAATGGGAAGTTTCCTAAGGGTTTGGCAGCCTCTCAAAGATAAGTGCAGATGTCTCTGACTAATCCGCAAGACTCTACTAAACCTGCTCATGACTCGTGAGACCTATGTAACCTAGGCTCATATACCAGCTTGTCACGACCCAAAACTGACCATCGTGATGGCGTCTATGATGGAAAAAGGAAATCCGATGATGGTAGGCTATAATATCATGTTTTATTCGATTATTACATTCCAATTTACTGCACTTTAGTTGAGTTTGAACTTTAATCGCTAGTGTTTTGCACTAATTGTGTGTTTTATGCCTTGTAGGAATGATTTCGAGCTATGTAAATGTTATGGATGAATTCAAGTAATTTGGATCTTTGAAGTATGAGTAAAATCCCAAGGAATTAAGCTAGGGTTGTGTTCGGGGATCAACGGATGATAGTTAAGAACGAACGAAGAATCGAGCAGGCATACCGTGCAACGTCCAGTAAAATGCACATAGCGATTAGATCAAAGTTTGTTTGGGCTCTATAATATATTTTTGGAAAGCTAATGAAAAGGGCGACAACTTTTATGTTTTACATTTTTCCAAATTCCCAATGGAACAGGCTAAAAAGTGCGCAGTCGCGCACTGGCCGTGCATATGGGGCAAAACAGTGTGAAAAGTGCGGGGGCACACTTCCAGGTGCGCCGCCGTGCTCGTCCAACTCCGGAAGGGTGTCCCATTTTGCGTAGGAGAAGGTATATTTGTTTGGGCATATATACATGGAAAATCGGTATTTTGAGGACTTTTGACATAATTCATACCTAAGGAAGCTAAGGAGAAGAGGGAGTAGCAAGAGCACAAGTATTTTACCATTCATCCTCACTCAAGACAAGGGTTTGGATGTTTTATGTTTTCTTTTAACTTATGCTTAATTTTGTTGAATTTCTCCATATTCATGGAGTAATTCTTCCTTAGGGATTGATGAATTTGGTGTTTTTAGAATTGTTTGTAGATATTAACTCTAGTGTTTGTGTATTGAATCGTTTAAGGTATTTTTATTATTGCATACATATTCACGTGTTTAGTTAATCGAAAGAGGCGTAATTTGTGATGTTGTTGCTTTACTTTTTGGTTGAATTCATTGATTGTTCATAGTAATCGTAAGAGGCTAGTTAAATTACTGTTTAGACCTAGTAAGGAGGATAATCGAAAGAAGTTCTCCTAAAGACTAACCCACTACGAATTATTGCATATCTTCACTGAGCTTAACTTTGTTTATATTGCGAGGTTGAGACTTAATTGAGAGAAGAGTTTCTACTGAACATTCGAACAATAATAGAGTGTAGTCGAGAGACTCATTTGAACCTTAGAAGTGAATCAACTAGAGTTAATTCCCAAACAAGTATCTTACACCAATCCAATCAACCTCTTTTTTCTCCCCTTGATATCTTCTTTCTTACTCTTGTTGCATTTGTCATTAGTCAATAGTTATATTTTTTTTAACCTTAGTTTTAATTTACAAAAATATAAATTGCTGATCATGTTGGATAGCAATTAAACAAGAAGCTACAAAACACTATTTAAATCCAATTCATGTGGATATGATATTTTATACTATATTTGATTAGCGAGCCTAATTTTATACGCCGGTTTTGCGCTCGTCAAATTTTGGTGTCGTTGCCGGGGATTGGCTATCAATAGTGTTTGAAATAGTTTGTAGTGCTAATTCAGGAATTTTTCTTTTTATTTTATTTTCTCTTTTTACGTTTACATCCATAGGAACCATAAATCGAGAAACATCTACAATAGTTGAGGAAGGAAAGAAATCTTCCCGAGAATACAAAAATGGTTGGGCAATCCTCAACCAAAGAAAAAATGGTGGGAGATGATGATAATGTTGATTTGGCTGCGAGAGAGGTAGCCCAACTCAGAGTGAAAGCTGCAAGAGATGCTGAAGAAGCAGCACTTAGAGATGAGAAAATTACTTATGAGGAGGGGTGGGCTCGAAGATTGGCTCAGAATCAGCCCTTGGATGCAGAGCAGTTCGAAAACGTAGCCGGCCAAGAGAGACCACTTGGTGATTATGCTAGACTAGTCTACAACTAATCAAGTGTGAGACCACCCCCAGTTGCAGCCAATAATTTCGAGTTGAAGCAAGGTTTGCTTCAAACCCTCCAAAAAAATTGTGTCTTCAGGGGAAAGATGAGATCCAAACAATCATCTAATGGACTTCGAGGAGATCATGAACACCTTTAAATACAATGGTGTGTCACAATATGCAGTGTACTTAAAGGAGTTCCCCTTAAGTCTGAAAGATGATGCAAAACACTGGCTTCAAAGCTTTCCCCAGGGATCAATTGGAACATGGGTGGAGATGACCTCAAAGTTTCTTGCTAAATATTTCTCCTCAGCTAAAATGGGCAAGTTTATGAGAGAAATCTATAACTTCGGCCAGAATGAAACTGTGACTGTGTTTGAAGCATGGGAGAGGTTTAAATCATGAGAGAGGTTTCATGGAGTTCACCTACGGTTACATTAAATGCATGGCAACAAAATAACTCAAGATTTCAAGGAGCTCTTGGTTTTGTGAATCAGTAGAGGCTGCAGTTTCAGCCTCAATAAGCCAATTCAGTCTGGGTTAGAAGATCTAATTATATCCTTCATTGTCAACATTGATTAAATATTAGATGCTCATGGGGAAGCTATCAAAGAACTTGGGACATGTTTGCATAACTTGGAGAGATAAGTGAGACAAATTGCAACTGTATTATCTAAGAGGATCCCAGGTACTCTGCCTGCTGATACTGAAAAGAATCCCAAAGAAAGGGTAAATGATGTGACCTTGAGAAGCGGACAAGTGTTGAAGGATCCCACTCCAATTCAAAGAGAAGTTACGCCTGAAAAAGAAAGTGGGAAGGAGCTGAAAATTAAAGATGATGATAAAAAGACTGCGAAGAAGAAATGCAAGAAGGGAGCTGAGAAAAAGAAAAAGGAGGAAAATTCAATAAAGGAGGACACTAATGAAGAGAGCAAGAACATGCCTGCTCTACCTTTTCCCCAAAAGTTCTATAGAGAAAAGCTTGACAAGTAGTTTGAGAAATTTTTAGATCTGCTGAGACAGGTTAATGTGAACCTGCCCTTCACTGATGTTCTCTCGTAAATGCCAGCTTACGCCAAATTCTTGAAGGAGATCCTTACAAAGAAGAGGAAGATAGAAGAGACCTCAGTGGTCAATCTCACAGAGCACTGTAGTGCAATATTGCAAAATAAACTCCCACAAAAGTGTGGAGATCCGAGGAGTTTTACTATACCTTGCTCTTTAGGCACTCTTAACTTTGATAAATCTTTATGTGACTCTGGTGCCTTAATTAATATAATTCCATTGTCTATTTATAGGAAACTAGAGAAGGAGGTTGGAGAGATAAGGTCGATGCCAATATCTTTGCATCTGGCAGACAAAACGACTAGAACACCCGAGGGGATAATAGAAGATGTTTTGGTGCCGGTGGATAAGTTCGTATTTCCTGTAGATTTCATAAAGTTGAATATGGAGGAGAACAAGGAGGTCCCCCGCATCCTAGGAAGACCATTTTTAGAAACGGTAGAGCTATACTGGATATACATGACAGAAAACTCATGCTTAGAGTGGGTGAGGAGACAGTGATTTTTGAGATGAATATAGCAACTAGAGTGAAAAAGGAGAAGCCAGATGCAAGTGTTGAGTGGAAGCTGAAGGGAGTGAAAGAGAAGGTTGTTGTTAGGGAAAAAAATAAGTGTGGGGTGTACCCCAAGAAGCCTGAGAAGAAGTTGTCTGCATGGATGTGTGCACTAGTTCGAGCACGTGGAATGCAACCCGACTATGATTCAGACCCCGACTAGAGATTTAGGGAAGTTTTCTCTACTTTATGCTTTTTAATTGTGTGTCATGGGAACATTCTTAAAGTGTAAGGTGGAAGATATTTGTATGTTGTATGTATATGTGTTAGTTTTTTCTTTTTAATAGTTAGAAAAATATTGAAAATCCATAAAAAAAGTTTAATATTTTGTCTTTTCCCGACGATGGATATCATTCGACGGGTTTCTTGAGGGAATTAAGTTGAAAGAAAAAGACAAAAATATTTTCTTTTGTAGTTAGTGTATTAATTCCCTCTTGGTTTTTATTTGTGCCACAGTTCTTTTCCAAAGGTTTTGTTTGAACCGAGTATAGTTAGTTTTTGTTTTTAGGAGAAGGGAAACCTTGTGTTATGAATTGAATTGAATACAATGTCTCTTGACTTTATTATGCCTTGAGAATAGTTAGCGATTTAGTTGTGACGCTTAGGCTCAGTTTTTGACTCTTGTATAAGTACCTTAAACTGTATGATCTTAACTTTGCTTAACTGCTTTGACTAGAGTGTCTTGATGATCCAATCTTGAGTGAGTCATGTGCCATGTGCGTGTGAGGTTTGGTGTATTATGTGTATTGCATTTGATATCTAGAACTTGCATTTTGTGTTGCAAAGCGAAATAGTAGTTGTGTTCTGTCTTGGAAGTGATATAGGCATTTCTTTGTTGAGCTAGCTATATATTTTACCCATCAAACTGTTATGTATTGTAGTTAACCCCATGCAACCTGTAATCCTATTTTTTTGGCAACCATATTACAAGATTACCCTTTTGTTTGAATTGACCATCTATTTGAACCATTTACCTCTCGTGAGCACTTGAAATTGTATGAACTTTGTAAAAGTTAAAGTGTGGGGGTGGTTGGTTTGGCTTTTGAGTGGAACTAATGAAGTAAGGAGAAAGGTTCACATTTTTTAAAAAAGTAAGAGCCACTTGAATTGAACAAGAAATGAAAAAAAATAGTTGTATTGTTGTGAACGAGATTCATTGATAAGTGGTAAATCTTGATGTAATGATGCTTAAATAATTTGGGGAGTTAATGCATGTTGATGTCAAGGTGGAGTATGGTTTGAAAAACGTTTGGGGTTTTGAATGTTAAAGTGTATGTATTAAAGTGCTTAGGGAGGTGTAGTCACTCTTATATCTAAACGTATCCTACTTGTCCCGCGTCCTACATTACAACCAGTTAAAAGTCCTACTTGATCCTTGACTGAATTAGCTCAATTAGTAGAGTTGTACAATGCGGGCAAGCCTATGGTGCATCTTTTGTGGTACATGAATGTCGTTTCTGAGAATGAGTGATTTTTTTGTATCTTGAGTCCTAATTGTTCTTGAATTTATTGTTTGTGAAACTACTCTCTTTGGTTGTGTGAGGGACTTGATTCATGAAGGAAAGGTAATTCTTGATCTCTGTGTTAGAGTAAGTGAGTAAGTTGTGAATAATATGTGGTGCTTGTGAGTTAATTCTTGAGGTGAAGATGTTACACTATTGTGCTTAGTCTATTTTAAATATTCTTGGTGTGATAAGTTAGGAGAGTTGCTTAGTAAGGTTGTGTCTATATAAAGTGTGGTTTGATTCCTCGAGGACGAGCATTAGTTTAAGTGTGGGGTGTTGATGGTAGGCTATAATATCATGTTTTAGTCGATAATTACATTCCAATTTACTAAACTTTAGTTGAGTTTGAGCTTTAACCGCTAGTGTTTTGCACTAAGTGTATGTTTTATGCCTTGTAGGAGTGATTCCGAGCTATGTAGATGTTATAGAATGAATTCAAGTGATTTGGAGCTTTGAAGTCTGAGTAAAAGCACAAGGAATTAAGATGGGATCGTGTTCGGGGATCAACGGATGATAGTTAAGAACGAACGAAGATCGAGCAGGCACACCATGCATGCATCCAGTAAATGCACATAACATTTCTCTCAAAACTCCGTTTGGTCTCCACAATATATTGTTGCAAAGATAATTCAAAGGGATAAAACTTTTATGTTTTGCGTTTTTTCAAATTCCCAACGGAACAGGAAAAAATGTGCACATCCGCGCACTGCCCGTGCATATGGGGCAGAACAGTGTGAAAAGTGTGTGGCCAAGTGCGCGGGCACACTTCCAGGTGCGCAGTCGCGCACGTCTAACTCCGAAATAGTGTCGTATTTTCCGTAGGAGAAGGTATATTTGTTTAGTCCCAAACCTACTTGGTATATATACATGGAAAAAGTGTATTTTGAGTACTTTTGATATAATTTAGACCTAAGGAAGCTAAGGAGAAGAGGGAGAAGAAAGAGTACAAGGATTTCACCATTCATCCTCACCCAAGACAAGGGTTTAGATGTTTTATGTTTTCCTTTGACTTAAACTTAATTCTGATGAATTTATCCATATCCATGGAGTAATTCTTCCTTACGGATTGATGAATTTGGTGTTTTGAGAATTGTTTGTGGATATTAACTCTAGTGTTTGTGTATTGAATCATTTTGGGTATTTTTATTATTGCATACATATTCACATGTTTATGTAATCGAAAGAGGTGTAACTTGTGATGTTGTTGCATTATTTTGTTGGTTGAATTTATTGATTCTTCATAGTAATCGAAAGAGGCTAGTTGAATTACTGTTTAGACCTAGTTAGAAGGATAATCGAACGAGGTTCTCCTAAAGACTAACCCACTAGTCTTGCATATCTTCACTTAGCTTAGCTTAGTTTATATTGTGAGGTTGAGACTTAATCGAGAAAGGAGTTTCTACTGAACATTCGAACTAATAATAGAGTGAATTCGAGAGACTCACTTGAACCTTAGAAGTGAATCAACTAGAGTTAATTCCTAAACAAGTATCTTACACTTATCCAATCAACCCCTATTTTTTCCCTTTGATATCTTCTTGCTTACTGTTGTTGCAATTGGCATTAGCCAATAGTTAGACTTTTAGTTAATTTTAGTTTTAATTTTGTGCAAATCTAAATTGTTGATTATGTTGTATATTCAATTAAACTAGTAGTTACGAAAACACTATTTAAATCCAATCCCTGTGGATACGATAGTTTTTATACTATATTCGACTAGCAAGCCTAAGTTTATACGTCATTTTTGCGCTCGTCAGCCATTGACTCAACCATTTCAACATAACCGAAAGCTTTGAAAAATATGGAAGCAGTTAATGTTTAAGGAAAACCTTTTGATGACAAAAATAAATACACAACCTTCTACAATCTCTCCCAAAACCGGGGTGTCACCGAGTACATGAGCATCTACAACGGAAGATAGTCCAATACAATGTCTAAATAGTAAAAACTGAAATACATATAAAGATAATGAAGGAGAGTCAATGTTTGTGAACACCATGAAGTTACCTCGATAGTCTCCCGAGATCCTGACTCCACACTAAGCAGTTGCCGTGGGCGGAAGCATCAAGATCTGCACACACGGTGCAGGGTGCAGCATGAGTACAACCAACTCAATAAGTAACAAATCCAAACATTGGACTGAAAGTAGTGACAAACTCAACCAGTACAGTTCATTATAGAAATAACAGTGCAGAAATGTAGTCATGCTTTCAAGTTCAATAGTTAAACTCAATACAGTAAGAGAGATCAAAGCTAAATGATATGAAGAATATAACTACTCTACTTCTAAATGCCAATGCACATGTTGTATTTGATGGAACATGTTGACAGCCTCTTGTGCTCATACTCTCAAATGCTCAATCACTCAGTATTGTATATGGCCAATCTGGCCTAGGGAAGATCCATCCCGAAATATATACATCAACTAACCATCGGTCACTCAATACTGAGTAGGGCCAATCCAGCCCGTGGGGAAGATCCATCCCCAAGTATATAAATGCTTCGGACAAGATCCATATCCAAAGAAGATCCATCCCTCAATATAATAAACCCTTGGGGTGTGTGTAGATTCAGTCATCAATCTCTCCAGTCTCTCTCTCACGGGCTCACAATGTCATGAAACTAGCCCAAAAATAAAGATATGATGTATCAATAAATAACAACAGAAACTGAGATATGATATGAAATGAATGAATATGATTGATTACGACATATCAATGAAATCAATAAGACAACAACAACAACAACAAACGACCACTATGGGTCCCAACTATTCAATTGTCATTGAGTTTATTCGTGTTCTGGAGTGATGTATGAGTTACCCTTCGGTGTTACGAGGAGTTGTGATCGTTGGTTATAGGAACATATAGTGCGGTTCTAATTGGGCTTTATATCTAGATTTTAGTAAGGTAATTAATTGGGTATTGTGAGATTGAGACATATTGGTTATGTTCTTGCAGGTTCGTGTGGCATGGTATCGTTCGATTCCCCGTGGTTAGGGCAACGCACTTTGAGTAATTGATGTCGAGTTGCGCATGGTTATCGATTTTGAGCAAGGTGACTTGAAGTATTTCATGTGGATCAGCATGGATGGGATCACGCATTGTAGCGGAGTTATGTGGAGGTATGATCCTTGGTGTCGGATTCGTGTGTTTTGATTTTCTTTTATGAGTGTCAGGCTCTTAGCATGGTATTGTGAAGGTAATTGTTAATGGCTGGATGGTCCTCTCATGTGGATCTTTTATATAATTTGATTATATTGGGATGTTGCTATTGAGTGCACGAGTTACATAGGTTATGGCTTTGAATTGTATTGATGTGTCATGTCATCAGTGTGGTCGTGTTGGATGAGAAGAGGTCATTGGACCTAGAATGAATACTGTCAGAATTGTCGATAACATAGTTGGAAGGATAAATATCGGTAGTCGGCTTAGAAATCTTCTATAATTCCTATTTTGGGAAGGGGGAGCTTCATGTCTGACTCATCGGACAGAAGTTTGCTATTTTCTACGTGTTTCTTTCATCATCGGCACCTTATGAAAGTGTTAAAGCGAGACTTTGCTTGTTAAGAGGTTATTTACCGGTATTGGGTTATTTTGAGCAGCTATTGAAATTAGGAGTTATCGCTATGAGTGTTTGAGTCATGCGGTATATTATGTGATTACATCTGGGGTTACGTATATGGCTTGATTCGGCGTGTTCTGACTTATTCATTTTATAGTTGTGGAATTTTGATCTTGTAAATTATTTTAGAAGTGGGAGCTTGGTTCTAAGGTTTATGGGTCAGGTTGGGTTTCAAAATTTCAACTGTGTTGTGCTATTGGACCTATATGGGATAGGGTGACATGGGATCACCCCCGAGTATGTGCATGGTGAGATTACGCGGCAATTTGATGGTGTTGGAGAATGACTCTTGGCACGTTCGAGGATGAAATATGTTTAAGTGGGGGAGGATGTAACGACCCGGCCGGTCGTTCCGAGAGTAATAGCCCCGTTTCCCCCGTTTCTGCTTCATTATATGTGGTTCAACTTCATTATGTTGTGTTAGATTGGTTGGCTCGGGTTCAGAGCGAATTTTAGACAGAAATGAGACACTTAGTCTCTTAACTTGGTTCAATAGTTGAAAAAGTCAACCGGAAGTTGACTTATTGGTAAACGACCTCAGAATGTGGATTTTATGATTCAAATAGCTTCGTTAGGTGATTTGGGACTTAGGAGTGCGTTTGGAATGTCGTTTTGATGTCCGGTGTAGAATTAGGCTTGAATTGGCGAAAGTTAGTTTTTGGCGATTTTCGGTCGGTAGTGGAAAATAGGCTATGGGGATCGGAATGGAATTCCGGAAGTTGGAACAGGTTCGTAGTGTCATCTCAGATGTGTATGCAAAACTTCAGGTCAATCTGAAGTGTTTTGGATGGTTTCGGCATCTTTGGTGAAATTTAGAAATCTCAAAGTTCATAGGCTTGAATCAGATATGATTTTGGTGTTTTGGCGTTGTTTTTGGTGTTTTGAAGGCTCAACTAAGTTTGAACGAGGTTATGAGATGTGTTGGTATGATAGGTTGAGGTCCCGCGGGCCTCGAGTAAATTTCGGGTGGTTAACAGATCGATTTATGGATTTTTGAGATAGCTGTTTTGCTGCAAGTATTTTTTTCTCTTCGCGATCGCGTATAAGGGTCCGCGATCGCGCAGGCCAAGTTGCGCAGGGGTGAAAGATTGCTCTATGCGATCGCATAGGTCAGCGAATGTGTGGGTCTGTAATGTTGTGCTACACGAACGCATGGCCAGGTTCTCATCCACGTAGAGGAGAGTGAGCTGGTGAGGAGTGGAAGGTTTTGTTCAGCGCGGTCGCGTGGGGAGAGACGCGATCGCGTGATTTGTGAAGGTAAAGCTTTGTGATCACGTGGGCTATTCCGTGATCGCATAGAGTTAATTATGAGGATGAGTTTCTGTGCTTCGCAATCGCGTGGCACGTGCCGCGATCGCGATTAATGAATTAGGGGCCTGGGCAGTGTGCTTTAAAAAGCCATATCCGCGAGTTTTAGCCCACCTTTCACCATTTGTGGACGAATTTGAAGCTTTCGATAGAGTTTAAAGAGGGAATCAAAGGGGAAACACTTGGAGGTAAGATTTTTGACTTCATAACTCGATTCTATGTTGTTTTCTAAGTAATTAAACATGAAATTAGATGGATTTAAACCCAAAATTGGGGAAGTTAGGGCATGAGAAGTTGGGACTTTAATTGAGTAATTGAAGGGACTATTGTGGTCCGATTTTGATGTTCTTGGTATGTATAGACTCGGGAAAGGGTGAGGATTCTTGTGATATGATTTTTATAAAATTTTGAGACGTGGGCTCGGAGGACAAGTTTGGCCAATTTCGAGAATTTTGGTTAAATTTGATAATTTTTCGAGTGGGCTTTGTTCCTTTAACATATATTGATGATATTAATATGGTTTTGGTTAGATTCGGAGAGGAGTCGATTCGAGAGGCAAGAGCATCGTGGATTAGTATTTGGGCCGGTTTGAGGTAAGTAATGACTATAAATCTTGTTCTGAGGGTATGAAACCCTGAACTTCATATTTTCTCACTATTTTAGGAGTGGCGCACATGCTGGATGAAGAGTATGTGGCGTGCACTTCTTGGGGATTTGGACTCGGTCCTTCCCGTGGAAACTATTGAGTTGCGTATTTACTTTTAAATCATATGTTAAATCGAGTTTTCGGACTATGGTTATATTTGGGCTGTAAGCCATGTTTGGGGCCTTGTGCCAACCTCTTTAGACCCCTTGGGGGCTTTTATTGTTTTTCCTCACTGTGTTGAATTATGATTTACACTCAGTCGTATTATGTTTAACTGATTTCGAAACCCAGCCTTATTTACACTATTTTGAGATATAAAATGATGTTTTTGGGTCGAGTACCCCATTTTACTGATAGCCGGAGGGGCTTTTTGAGAGTTGCTGACTGACTGAGGCCGAGGGCCTAATTGTGAGGATATGATATGCCACGAGGTGGTTTGATATTAGAGCTTGGGCTGAAGGAGCCCCTCCAAAGTCTGTACACACCCCTAGTGAGCGCAGGTACCTACTGAGTGCGAGTGCCAAGTGACGAGTGATTGGGAGGTATAAGTGACTGTGAGGTTGCCCAAGGGGATGATTAAAAGTGACTGTGAGGTATGATCGAGGGGCTGATTCTGAGTGATGTTACGCCTCGGGGGCAGTTTCTGATACATGTTTTGCCCGAGGGGCTACTTATGATTTTATCACTTTTACTCTGAACTTATAAAATATGTTTTACCTGAGAGGCTTTTTATGATTTTTATGATTTTTACACTAAACTTCTTGAAAGTTATGTTTAAACTGTTGGCAAGTATATTCCCAAATGATTTTTACTGAAATCGGCTTTTAAGCGTGATGATTTAACGTATACACTGTTGGAAAGAAAGATTGCTTATTGTGAAATGATGATTTGACTTTATGTGTTTCTTACTGCTCAGACCTGATTTATTTTTATTACTATTGAGTTGGCGTACTCACATTACTCCATGCACCTTGTGTGCAGATCCAGGTGCTAGGGCAGGGTGAGCTATGTATCTGTACCAGAGACTTCTCAGAGATTTTGCGAGGTAGCTGCACGCGTCTGCAACAGTGCTCTCTCTCCTGCTTACTATTATAGAGTTTATTTTCCAGAGTTGTATATTTTCTGTAGATGCTCATGACCAGTGAATCCGAGATCTCGGGATTGTATTTAATATTTGGTGTAGCTTTATCTGTTTTAAAACTTTTAAACGAAACCTTTATGGGTTATCAGTCTAGTAATGATATAAATAAAAGATTATTTACGATTTGAGTGTGGATTTGGCTGGCCTAGTTCCACGATAGGCTCCATCATGACTGGTTTAGATTTGGGGTCGTGACAAACAAGATAAGTCCACTATACAGTGCCATGGAATCGACCAGGTCACAATTCTCACGGTGCACGGCCGTACGCCTGTCACTTGGCATGTGCTCACCACAACACCAATCATATAACACATTTTTCGGGGTTTCGAACCCTCAGAGCCAAGTTTAGAAGTGTTACCTTTATCCGAGCACAACTCAACTCCAATACACCTTTACTTCACAAATTGGCCTCCAAATGCCTCGAATCTAGCCATGAACAGTACGATACAATCAATACAAGCCAAAGGAATCAATTCTGCATGAAAACACGAAGTTATTAATCAAAATCTGAAATTGGTTCAAAGCCTCCCTCGGGCCCACGTGTCGGAATCCACCAAAACTCACAAAACTCAAAAGCTCATCCAACCATGAGTCCAATCATACATTTTCTAGCAAAATCCAACACCAAATCGTCATCCAAAACCCCAAATTCACTCTCCAAATCCCTAGTCTCACATCCCCAAATTTCAACCCAAAACCACACAATCTAGGTGGGAAAGGGCGACGGGGAAACAAGATTATTGAATAAAAATGAACACAAGGAACTTACCTCAAGAATCTCCTAAAAAAATCACCTTGGACCGAGTTCAAGGCGAACCCTTGTATTTCACTTTCTACCCAATACTTTCGTTTCTGCAGACACTTAACCACATCTGTGGTGTCGCAGAAGCGACCAAATTTCACTTCTGCGATAAAACACCAAAGCTGGGCCTCCGCTTCTACGGCACCTTCCCCGCATTTGCGCAACCGCAAGTGCGGACCTGTCCATCGCACCTACGCAATGTCTGCTTCTGTGCCTATCGCTCCGTTTCTGCGTCCTCGCTGGTGCGAAAAAAATCTTCGCACCTGCATCCACAGTTCACCAGCCAAACTTTGCTTATGCGCATCCCAACTCGCAGCTGTGGTTCCCACTCCGCAGGTGCGATTACAACAGCAGTTGCAAATCTTCAGCAACTCTTCAAGTTCAAACCTCATTTTGAAAATCATCCGAAATCAACCCAAGGCCCTTGGGACCTCAACCAAATATACCAACAAGTCCTATAACACAATGTGAACTTAGTGGAGCCTTTAAATCACCTCCAACAACCTCAAAAACACGAATCACACCTAGATTCAAGCCTAATGAACTAATGAATTCACAATTCTACAAACGATGCCGAAACCTATCAAAACATGTTCGAATGACCCCATTGCACACAAGTCACAAATGACACCACGGACCTACTCCAACTTTCGGAAATCTCAATCCGACCCCGATATCAAAAAGTCCACTCCTGGTCAAGCTTTTCAAATATCCAACTTTCATAATTTCAAGCCTTATTCAAAAGGGGTCCATAGTATTTGTATGGTTATAAAAGCTTTTCATTGAGGGTAGAATTATAAGTTTAAGCTAAATTGTTACAAAATTTAGAAAGGAACTATTCTTTTTTGAACGAACCAAAAAGGAAATAGTTACACATAAACTGAAACAGATGAATTAGTTTTCTTAGCTCATATAGAAGAAACATGAGACATATATCTTTGAACAGGGGTAGATGGAATGGAACTTGTAAATACCAGTTGCATGGAAATATGGCAATGGCATATGGAAAAATGGCAAAAAGACAGCAATTCTACTGCTGTTTTGTGAAACCGCGAGTGTGATAAACAGAATTGATTTGCCCCAATGTTTCTTGCTTTTGGTTCGAATGTTACTAGCATATTAGTCTTCCACCATCTGATTATTTTCTTTATTAGAGAGTAGCCATGTTTGCTGTGCCCATGTAACTATTGATGAGTGTTAAGAATCTGCAAGTTAAGTTGTGGGACTGAGTGGTGAAGTCAGAAATTTTTTTAAGGGTGTTCAGACTTGAAGGAATAAAAATAATTTGTGATAAAATATATTTAATATATATTATGTATATATATTTAAAATTCAATATGTTACTCATATATGTAATGTAATTTTTTCTAATATTTCCATGAAGATCCTTGTGACCAAGTTATAAAAGAATTTATAGCTAACAAATAAAGTATAAAAAAAATAAAAAGAGCTGATTGGTGAAAGAAGTGGCAAAGGTGGCAACAGGTTTGGATCTAGCAATTGGGTCTGATGTTGCAATTTGCATTTGCATGTTGCCGAAACTTGTTGTCATTGGCTGAAGACAACGGCAACTCTTCTTATAAATAGTAGGCTCGATTTCTTATTTGAGCACACGAAAATCGAGAGAGCAATAAAGAGTTAGACAAAGTAATATCACAAACACGAAGAAAATATAGTGAGATTCCAGTGAGGTGTTTCATTAAAAGAGGGTTATTTTCTTTTGAAGGCATCGCAATCTCTTGACTCTATCAATTTATAATATTATAGTAATATTATATTATTTTGCTCGGATATCGGATTTATATTATTAAAAAATTTAGTATCGTTATTATTCTTTTATTTTTATTATTTACCATTAATATTATTTTTGGGTGAGATATAATTTTCCAACAACATTATCTGAGGCATGTCAAATAATGAACATTGTCTTTACAATAACCCAGTCTCACCAGAAAAATATGAGAAATAGTTTCTACATAAAAGTGTCATTGGCTCTCAAGATATATGAAAATTGTAGACAAAGAAAATACACAACCCAATCATAAGAAAGCCCAGCCTTAAAATAAAAAAAATATCTTGACAAAGATAAGGAAGAAGGTCAACAAGCCAGCACTTTCATCCACCAATATTTGAATGATGTCACGTTTGAAAAGATGGTTGATGCTAATAACTCAAATGAAGCTTGATTGAAGTTTTAAAAATAAAAGAATTTGAATGCTTTTTGGTTATTCTTCAAAAGTGAAGGATGTTGTGAATCAATTAAGAAAATACCAGGAGACATAAAAGATGTCCGTGAGGTAGAAAATATCCTTCGCACTTTAACACCTCAATTTGATATTGTAGTGTGTGCTATTGAGCAGTCTAAAGATCAAGACTCTATGACAGTAGAGCAATTAGAGAGTTCTTTACAAGCCCACAAAGAAAATATTGAGAGGAGATAAGAAGTGTCGCTTGAGCAACTTCTTATAATTTAGACCTCCTTTAAGGATTATAGAGGTTAAAAAGGATCAGAGAAAAAACGAGGCCGGGGACGTGGAAATCATGAAAGAGGAAGAAATAATAGTTAAAACTTCAACAATGAAGAAAAAAGCCACCAATCCTTTAGCGGTTATGGTCGTGGACAAGGAGGAGGAATATGACGTGGATATTTTCAAGAAATGAATCGAAGGAGGTATGACAAATCTAAAACTGAATGTTATGATTGTCATAAATTCGGCTATTACTCTTAGAAATATATAATGGTCCGGTTGATTATTTTTTGTATTTAAGCCTCGTTCTTCTATTTAATACTTTTCGTATGTTTATTTGTTATTTATGACTTGCGGGGTTAGTTGGTTTGATTTCGGGAAGGTTTGAGAGTAATTGGAACACTTAGTTCTAATGTTTAGAAGCTTATGTTGTAAGAGTTGACCAAGGTTTGGCTTTTGAATAGACAGACTCAGATTGGTGATTTGATAGTCCCTATATATTCATATGGCGATTTTGGACTTGAGCGTATATTTGCATCTGGATTAGAAGGTTCATAGAAGGTGTTAGCTCTGGTTTGATTGAGATTTGACTTTTATGTTAACGGGTTCCTATTGGTGTTTTGTGATATTGGATAGGTTCATTTATTGATTGAAACTTTTGGGCAAAGTTTGATTGTGATCTGGAATGTCTAAGTGTGATTCTAACGCATTCAGCAGAGTTGGAATGCTTGAAACTTAAGATAAGGTTTTTGATCATCGATTCTTGATTTTGAAATTATTTATGGTGTTTCGAGCCCTTGGATTAGTTTGCTCATCACATTCATGTTATGGAGCCCGCATTCGTGTACTGGCCTGTCCAGGAGCTTTGTGTTCGCATTCAAAAAGTTGCGTTTGCGATGGTATTGAGTCAAGCGGGAGGTTTTGCTTCGTGTTCACGTAGGTTCGTTCGCATTAGCATAGAGTCGGAGCCTGGCAGGGGGAACATTGGTCTTTGCGTTCGCGAGTAGGGGCTCGCATTCGCGAAAGTGGCTGATTGGCTTTCGCGATCATGGAGGGTTAGACGCGATCATATAGATTGTTGTTTGGGTAGCAGAATTTTAGTGCTTCGCGATTGTGAAGCTTTGGTCCGTGATCGCGAAGGGTATGCATGGGCAGACCACTTAAGTAAGTTAATTCGAGATTTTTCACATTCTCTCATATTTTTGAACCTTGGACTTGAAAAGAAATTCCACTACTACATTGGAGGTAAGAAATTTTCACTTGGATTTGAATTTGTATCATGATTTCCCATGGATTTCTACACCTAAAACATGCTTTTTTGAACTGAAATTTGAGGTTTTTATCTACAACTTAAGAGAGTGTATTTTGAGTATTTGGGGGTCAATTTGGACTTGGCTTTGGAATATAATAACATATTTGGACTCGTGAGGTTATCAGTATTCGTGATCTCCCCCTTGACTCAAATTTTGACCATGTGGACTTGAGTTAACTTTTAATGATTTTTAGGGATTTGATTAAAGATTGAAGCTTTATTGTTTGAAATTGTTTTCTATGGCTTTATTTGATATTATTAAGTTGTATTTCACTAAATTTGAGTCGTTTGGTCTTGGATTTTGATAGTTAGGTGGTTGGTGATTGATTTAAGCTTACCAGGAGAAGGTAAGTCTTTTGTTTATCTTTGTAAGAGGGAATTCTCCCCATAGGTGATTTGTTTGCTACTTGTTGCTCAATTTAGGAGCCATGTATATGCGAGGTAACAAGCTATATACGCAGTTAAATTATGATCATACCCGGTAGTGTTGACTTGAGTCACGCCTTGTTTGGATTATGTGAAGCTATTATACAAATTTAAATTGATTTTTTGACTACGCGATACATTTTAATTATGATTTAGGAGCATGTGATAAGTTGGTATTTTACCAACTTATCTCCTCTTAATATTTAGTCTTTTGTATAATTTTGTTGAGAAACTAGGAAATTTTCTGAGGTTTATTGGCATATTTCAGATATCATATGATTTGGAGAAGAAACGGAAGAAACCAAGTCAAAATGCACAAAAATGATAAAAACATGGATTGCTGCCAGTTTACTCTATGCCATCGCGGATGGTCCCATGCGATCGCATAGGTCCAGGAAAAGAGAGCTATGCGAACGTGGAGTAATGTATGCAAATGCACAGCTTTAAGGTGTGGTCAGCGATTGGTCAATTGACCTATACGAACACAGGATGTCCTAGCGATCACATACCTGAGAGAATTTATTATCTGCGATCGCAGGCCTTCAGACGCAAATGCACAGTAGTAATTCTGGGCAGTTTTGGCATTTCATATCTTTGTCCCCCAAACCATTTAATACACGACCTAGCAGATATTTTGGACATATTTTGGCTTATTTTCAGTCTTCTACACTAGAGAAGAACAAGTTTTGGAAGCTAGGTTTTGCACACACACTCGGGTTTTGAAGATTTGAAGCTTGTGGTTAAGGATTTCTTACCCATTTATGTTTACTTCTTCATTTCCTTGCTTTGTATTGAATATTTAAGTGTGTAGTATTTATTTCCAACACTCAATCTTGTTTATGGAAATATTCATGTTTAAAGTGTGGATTAAATACCTTGTTGTGGATTAAATACCTTGTTGTGGATTAGCTAACCCTAGGACCCGCCCATTAACTCTGAATTAATTTTGGGAAAGATAATTTGGGGTTGGGAAAGATTAAGTAACAAGAACTTGAGGATTTAACCCTCATTTTATAGATTCTACCTAGGAATATGATTGAACTACTTATAGCCATATCCGGGTGTGCTTAATCTCTTAATTGGGTTAGGAATAATTCAATTAGGAAGTCTTGTTAGTCTTCGGAAGAAGCTAATTAAGAATTATTATATGTGGCTAATTAACATAAACTCGCTCATATTTGTAAAATCGTGAAATACTTCGGATCGTTACTTGAGTATAATTCCCGATGCATCCATACTTGTAGTCATTGATCATTTTACTTGCTTACTAGGTTAGTTTATAGTTTTGCATTTAGATATAAATATTTTTACAACCAAAATCTAAGTGTTTGGCATTGCACGATAAGTGATAATTATCTTACATTCCTAATCGCCTACATATTGTTCTTTGTGGGATTCGACCCCAACCTAGTTCGGTTATTATATTTGACAATCGACACTTACACTATTTTAAAGTGTAATTTGAGCGTATCAACATGCTTAGGTTATGACTTGTTGAATTGGGCCTAAAGGATTGGTTTACCATGTTGAGCTTTATTATTTATCCATAGTCTTATACTTGCCTTATTTGCTCCATGATTTGGTAGTTTCTATTGATTAGTTAACTCATCTTAAATAATATGACTAGACTTGAGCACTCTTAAATTCTTATTGAACCGTTATGATAAATTGACTTGTGTAGCCTCCAGGTCATCTCTTTATGAACGGATCAGAGAGCGCCGGTATGATGACCCACACTTTCTCGTTCTTCAAGATAGGGTTCGGCGAGGTGATGCTAGGGTTGTAGTTATTGGCGATGATGGGGTTATGCGGATGCGGGGTCGAATATGCGTACCTAATGTGGATGGGCTTCGAGAGTTGATTCTAGAAGAGGCCCACAACTCGTGGTATTCCATCCATCCGGGTGCCGCGAAGATGTATCAGGATCTGAGACATCATTACTGGTGGAGGCAGATGAAGAAGGATATTTTTGAGATTGTAGCTCGGTGTCTCAACTGCCAGTAGGTCAAGTATGAGCACCAGAGGCCATGTGGGTTGCATCAGAGGTTGGATATTCCGGAGTGGAAATGGGAGCATATCGCCATGGATTTTGTAGTTGGGCTCCCACGGACTTCGAGGAAGTTCGATGCTATATGGGTTATTGTGGATAGGCTGACCAAGTCCACGCACTTCATTCATGTTGATACTACTTATTCTTTGGAGCGGTTAGCTGAGATTTATATCAGGGAGATTGTCCGGTTTCATGGTGTCCCAGTTTCTATCATTTCTGACAGAGGTACTCAGTTCACATCTCAATTTTGGAGGGCCGTGCAGAGAGAATTGGGTACTCAGGTCGAGTTGAACACAATATTTCATCCTCAGACGGACGGAGAGTCAGAGCGCACTATTCAGATTCTGGAGGACGTGTTGCGTGCGTGTGTCATTGATTTCAGGGGTTCATGGGACCAATTTCTGACACTCGTGGAGTTTGCATATAATAACAGTTATCAGTCGTGTATCCAAATGGCTCCGTATGAGGCTTTATATGGTAGCAGGTGTAGATCTCCGGTTTGTTGGTTTGAGACGAGTGAGGCTAGGCTATTGGGCACAGACTTGGTACAGGATGTGTTGGATAAGGTGAAGTTGATTCAGGAGCGTCTTCGCACGGTGCAGTCTAGGCAGAAGAGTTATGCGGTTCGGAAGGTCCGGGATGTGTCTTTCATGGTTGGGGTGAAGGTGCTACTGAAGGTGTCACCCATGAAGGGTGTTATGCGGTTCGGGAAGAGGGGCAAGTTGAGTCCCCGGTTTATTGGGCCTTTTGAGGTGCTTCATAGACTTGGAGAGGTGTCTTATGAGTTGTTGGTACTTTTGGTTGAGGTCCCGAGGGCCTCAGGATGAGTTCGGATGGTTATCGGCATGATTTTTGGTAATGTGGAATTGCTGGTGTAAAGATTTCTGGTTTTTCGCACCTGCGGAAGGGGGAGCCGCAGGTGCGAGGTCGCTGGTGCGGTCTGGCAGCCGCAGATGCGGAGTTTAAGGGGCTAAGCTATTTCCACAGATGCATAACCTTGGGTCGCAGGTGCGGATATTAGGTGCGGGCTTATGGATCGCAGGTGCAAGGTTGGATTTTTAGAGGAATTTTCGCAGAAGCACACCTGGGACTACAGGTGCGGTTTCACTGGGTAGAGAGTGTAAATACCAACCTTCGCGAAATTTGGTTATTTCATCAAAGTTTTCATGTGGATTTGAGCTTGAGAGAGAGTTTTGAAGAAGGAAATCAAAAGAACTTCGTGGAGGTAAGATTTTTAGACCTAAAACTCATTTTTATGGTGTTATTTGACTAATTAGGGGTGAAATTATGGAAAATTAGCGACTAAATTGGGGGTTTAGGGCTTAGGAATTTGGAGACTTTAAATTGAGGAATTGAGGGGTCATTTGTGATTGGATTTGGATGTATTTTATATGGGTAGACTCATGGAAGGATAAGGATTCTAGTTTTGTGATTTTGCTCAAACTCTGAGATGTGAACCCGGGGGTCAGGTTTGGCCATTTTCGGGATTTGTGCTTAATTTTGATAATTTTCGAATGGGTTTCGTCTCCCTAGCATTTATTGATGATATTAATCTGCTTTTGGCTAGATTCGAAGCAATCGGGAGCCGAGTTGAGAGGCAAAAGCATCGCGAATTAGTATGTGGGCCGGTTTGAGGTAAGTAATGACTGTAAATCTTGTCCTGAGGGTATGAAACCCCGGACTTCACATTTTTATTACTGCTTGGAGTGGCGCACATACTAGATGACGGGTGTGTGGCGCGCACGTTTGGGGGATTGTGACTTGGTACGTCCCGTGGTAACTACTAAGTTGCGTATGTGATTCTACTTCATATCATATTCATGTTTTAAGACTGTTATTATATTTTGGGCTGTACGCCACGTTTGGGGTCTTGTGCTAACCTGTTTGGACCCCTTGGGGGCTGTTTACTGCTATTCCTCACTATGTTGACTTATGATTTACACTTATTCATTTCCTGTTTAACTGATTTCTAAACTCAGTCTCATTTACACTAGTTTTGTGATATAAAATGACATTTTGGGGCGAGTGCCCCGTTTATTTGATAGCCTGAGTGGCTTTGAGAGATTTTTGACTGAGTGAGGCTGAGTGCCTATGTTGCGAGGATATTATGTGATTGGGCTACACGCCGCAACATTATCACGACCCAAAATCCTAACTCAGGTCGTGATGGCGCCCAACAACGGCGATGGGCAAGCCAACACTCAATTTACCAAGGGTTCTTTCTTATTTGATTAAACATTTCAACATATACCAAGTTTTTAAAGCTTAAAACATAAATTGAAAAGGAAAATTAGCCGGTTTTAATCAATAGCGGTCATAAGGAGGCGTGAGCCAATATATATATACAGACCCGTAATCCATAATAACTATCACGTGTGTGCGAGGAACTAGTGTCACAAGTCCTACGGGCATAATAACAGAATATACAAAAGATATATTATACAGTCCCACTGTCTGAAAGATATAGACGGGAAATAAGCATAAGAAACTCCATGGTGCTGTCGGAGATCGCCAGGAGAAGCAGCTCACCGTGAAGTCAGGTCCGACTATAATCAGAATCAAGCTCCGGTCTGACAACCAGATGTGCCAGCCTCAGAACCTGTACAATTAAGTACAGAAGCGTAACATGAGTACATAAATATACATGTAACCGATGAGTATCCCGTCAAATCTCGAAGAAGTAGTGACGAGAGGTCGACTTGACACTCACTAACGTCCAACAATATAATTTAACAGAATATGATGAAAACGGTAGGGATGTAAAGGTAGTGAAGCAGCAAATATGTAAGGCACTGAAATCCATGTAAATATTGGAAGTAAATAAACAATTACTACTTCATCTTCCCCCAAATATCTGCCAAATCAATATCCATGAATTTAGTAACAATTTATCATGCGCATGCGGGATAAGGAAAACCTGCCTGAGTCATAAAAATAATCATATATGTGCACTGCCGAGGGTCCCTCCACTGGACCTTCACCGCAGAAAATCTATTGGACCTCAACTGGCAATCCTGTCTATCTATAATAGCAACTGGTTCCTCCTAGTAGCCCAACGTCTCATCCAACTGAATAGTGCTGAAATCAGCCACGTGAGAGAAGTTAACGTGGTACCGCCGGAGCATGGATACATGAAAGACCGGATGAACTCCTGATAAACTGGGAGGTAAAGCTAGCTCATAAGCAACTTCCCCAACACGCCTCAACACCTCGAAGGGACCTATAAACCTTGGGCTCAACTTGCCCTTCTTCCCGAACCTCATAATACCATTCATCGGCGAGACCTTCAACAGAACCTTGTCTCCCTCCATAAATGATACATCACGCGCCTTCTGATCCACGTAACTTTTTTGTCTGGACGGTGCTGTGTGGAGCCTCTCCTGAATCAATTTCACCCTCTCCAAATCATCCCTCACCAGGTCGGTGCCATATAACTTAGCCTCGCTAGGCTCAAACCACCCGATAGGAGATTGTCATCGCCGACCATACAAAGCCTCAGATGGATTCATCTCGATGCTGGACTGATAACTATTATTGTAAGCAAACTCGATCAAAGGCAAGAACTGGTCCCACTGACCTCCGAAGTCAATCACACATGCTCTGAGCATGTCCTCCAATATCTGAACAGTACGCTCCGACTGGCCATCAGTCTTAGGGTGAAACGCTGTGCTGAGGTCTATCTGGGTAGCCATATCACTATGCAATGCCCTCCAGAAGTGCGAGGTGAACTGAGGACCTCGATCTGATATAATGGATACCGGCACACCGTGCAACCGGACTATCTCCCGAATGTAGATCTGGGCTAACCTCTCAGAAGTATATGTAGTAGCTACAGGAATGAAATGTGCTGATTTGTTCAATCTATCCACAAAACCTTCCGCAAAGTCCGAGGCAATCCAACCACGAAGTCCATAGTGATGCGCTCCCATTTCCACTCAGGAATGGGCATCTGCTGAAGTAGGCCTCCTGGCCTCTGGTGCTCATACTTCACCTGCTGGAAATTAAGACACCTAGTCACATACTCCACAATGTCCCCCTTCATCCACCTCCACCAGTAATGCTGCTTCAAATCATGATACATCTTCGTAGCACCAGGATGAACAAAATACCGAGAAATGTGTGCCTCCTCTAGAATCCTCTCCCTCAGGCCATCAACATTAGGAACACATAAATGGCCCTAAAGTCTCAGAAAACCTTCCTCGCCAATAGTAACCTCCTTGGCACCACCCTGTACCACTATCTCCTGAAGCTCTGCTAAGCACGGATCATCGAACTGCCGGGCCTTAATCTCCTCCAATAACGAAGACTGAGCAACCACATGTGCTAAAACTTGATGAGGCTCTAAAAGGTATAATCTCACCAGGCGATTATCCAAGGACTGAATGTCCAAGGCTAGAGGTCTCTCCTCTGCTGCAATATAAGCCAAACAACCCGTACTCTGTGCCTTCCTGCTCAAGGCATCTGCTACCACATTTTCCTTGCCCGGATGATAAAGAATGGTGATATCATAATCCTTCAACAACTCGAGCCATCTGTGCTGCCTCAGATTAAGATCTCTCTGCTTGAACAATTGCTGCAAGTTGCGGTGGTCTGTATAAACCTCACAGGACACCACATACAAGTAGTACCTCAAAATCTTAAGAGCATGAACAATCTCCACCAACTCCAAATCGTACACATGGTAATTCTTCTCATGAAACTTCAGCTGGTGCGAAGCATAAGAAATAACTCTCCCTTCCTGCATCAACACACACCCCAAGCCAATGCGTGAAGTGTCACAATATACTGTGTACATCCCAGAACCGGAAGGCAATACCAGGACTGGTGCAAAATTCAATGCCGCCTTGAGCTTCTGAAAGCTCGCCTCACACTTGTCAGACAACCGGAATGGGGCATTCTTCTGAGTCAATCTGGTCAATGGATCTGCAATCGAAGAAAACCCCACCACAAATTAGCGATAATAGCCTGCTAGGCCCAAAAAGCTCCTGATTTCTGTAGCTGAAGTAGGACGCGGCCAACTCTGAACTGCCTCGATCTTCTGAGGGTCAACCTTGATACCCTCTCTGGATACCACATGCCCCAAGAATGCTACGGAATCCAACCAGAACTCACACCTGGAGAACTTACCATATAGCTTCTGTTCCCGCAAAGTCTGGAGCATAACTCTCAAAATGTTGCCCGTGCTCCCCCAGGCTACGTGAGTAAATTAAGATGTCATCAATAAAGACAATGACAAAGGAATCAACATACGGCCTGAACACCCTATTCATCAAGTCCATGAATGCTGCTGGGGAATTAGTCAAGCCAAAGGACATCACCAGGAACTCATAGTGGCCATATCTCGTACGAAAAGCAGTCTTCGAAACATCCGAGGCCTGAATCTTCAACTGATGGTATACCGATTGCAAATCAATCTTAGAAAACACCCGAGCACCCTACAACTGGTCAAAAAAATCATTGATGCGCGGCAAAGGATACTTGTTCTTAATGGTGACCTTGTTCAACTGGCGGTAATCAATACACATCCGCATGGACCCATCCTTCTTCTTCACGAATAGAACTGGAGAACGCCACGGCGATACACTCGGTCTGATGAACCCCTTAGCCAACAACTCCTCAAGTTGCTCCTTCAAATCCTTCAACTCTTTCGGAGCCATACGATATGGAGGAATAGATATAGGCTGGGTGTTTAGAGCTAAATCAATGCAGAAACCAATATCTCGACCCGGAGGCATGCCTCGAAGGTCTGAAGGAAATACATCAGCAAACTCTCGAACCACTGGCACTGAATCAATCATCGGAGACTCGGCGGTGGTGTCCTGCACATAATCAAGATAAGTGAGACAACCCTTCTCGACCATTTGTTGAGCCTTCAGGAATGAAACAACCTGGCTGGATGCACTAACTGAGGAACCTCTACACTCCAGCCTAGGCGACTCGGGCATGGCTAAAGTATCTATCTTGGCATGGCAATCTAGCACGACATGATAAGGAGATAGCCAATCCATGCCTAGAATAACCTCAAAATCGACCATGTCGAGCAATAAAAGGTCTGCTCTAGTCTCGAATCCAGAGAATCTGATCACACAAGACCGATAGATCCGGTCTACCACCACAGAATCGCCCACACGAGTGGACGCATATATAGGAGAACCCAAGGACTCACAAGGAGCATCCAGAAAATGAGCAAATAATGCTGAAACATATGAATAGGTGGATCCTGGATAAAATAACACTGAAGCCTCTCTACCACATACTGAGATAATACCTGTGATCACGGCGTTTGAGGCAACTGCATCTGATCTGGCCGGAATATCATAGAATCTAGCTGGAATACCGGAAGACTGAGCTCCACTAGAGTGAATAGGAGCTGCCTGACCTCCACTTGATTGGCCTCCACCTCTAGGACGACCTCTGCTAACCTGTCCTCCACCTCTAGGTGGTAAGACTGAGGTACTGGACCCATTGGTTGATAACCCTGCTGCACGGCCTTGCCCCGAAACCTGGGACAATGCCTCCTCATATGACCTGGCTCCCCACACTCGTAACAACCTATAGGTACCATAGTCTGCTGTCCCGAAGAAGAACCCTGAATGGCCGGAGGGCGATGTGAGCCCTCTAGCATAGCACTGAAGTAGGGGTTGGAGGATCTCGGATGACTGGGATAACCACTGGGTGAAGTCTGAATGGCTGGAGGACGATAGGAACGCTCTGGCATGGCGCTGAAATGAGACCTCGCTAGAACACCTCGGGGAGGTGGTGGAGGTGCTAAATATGAAGGCATGTTGGGCTGACTACTGCTAAACTGACCTCTGCCCCTAACTGGGGCACCTCTGAAATCTCCGGAGAATCTAGCCCTCTTGTCCTGCTGCCCCTGCTCCATGCTCTTCAATCGTTACCCCTCGACCATGCGAGCAATCTCTACCACGAGCTGATAAGGAGTACCCATCTCCACCTCTCGGGCCATGGTGGCCCTAATACCTGGATGCAACCCAGCCACAAATCTCCGCACCCTCTCTGCATCAGTAGGTAGTATCATGAGTGCATGGCGAGACAACTCTGAAAATCTGGCCTCATAATCTGTCACTGACATATGTCCCTGCTCTAGCCGCTCAAACTGATACCGCAGCTCTTCCCTCTCAGAGGGTGGGATATATCTATCCAGAAACATCTGCGTGAACTGCTCCCAAGTGACAGGAGGAGAATCTGCTGGCCTGCTGAGAATATAGGACTGCCACCACCTACGAGCTCTGCCCTCCAACTGGAAGGTAGTGAAATCCACTCCATGGGACTCTACTATCCTCATGTTGTGCAGTCTGTCCCTGCACCTGTCAATGAAATACTGGGCATCCTCGCCTTGCTCACCCCCGAAGATTGGAGGGTGCAATCGAGTCCATCTGTCCAATAACTTATGCGGATCGCCGTTCGCAGCTGGTCTGGGCTCAGGTGCTGCTGCTATAGGCTGGACTCCACCCTCGGGCAGTGTACCCGGGGTATGATGTAATGCTACTGTCTGGCCTTCAGCCTGGGCAGTAGGGGTCTGGATTCCCCCTCCCGCTTGAGAAACAATAGGATCTACTGGAAATTAACCAGCCTGGGACATAGTGTCCATAAATCTCGTCATACGACCCATGACCTCCTGGAAGCCTAGCGCCGTCATGAAGTCTACTGGAGCAGGATTTGCTAGGGGCACCTCGTCCTCCCCCAGCCTCTGCCACGGCCTTGGACAATGGGGGTAGCGGCCCCTCCCGGGTTTGGAACATCAGATGCACGCGTCCTTACCATCGTGAGAGAATAGAAGAATGAGATCTAGTAAACCATTGACTGCATGATAGAATAAGAATAAAGAGAGGTTTCATAACACCCTATATCCTCCTGAAGATAAGTACAAACGTCTCCGTACCGATCTGCAAGACTCTACTGGGTTTGCCCATGACTCGTGAGACTTACGTGAACCTAGTGCTCTGATACCATGTTGTCACAACCCAAAATCCTAACTCAGGTCGTGGTGTCACCCAACAGCGGGGCCGGGCAAGCCAACACTAAATTTACCAAGGGTTCTTTCTTATTTGATTAAACATTTCAACATATACCAAGTTTTTAAATCTTAAAACATAAATCGAAAAGGACAATTAGCCAGTTTTAATCAAAAGCGGTCATAAGGAGGCGTGAGCCAATATATATATACAGAACCGTAATCCATAATAACTACCACGTGTGTACCGGGAACAAGTGTCACAAGTCCTACGGGGATACTAATAGAATATACAAAAGATATATTATACAGTCCCACTGTCTGAAAGAAATAGATGGGAAATAAGCATAAGAAACTCCATGGTGCTGCTGGAGATCTCCAGGAAAAGCAGCTCACCGTGAAGTCAGGTCCGACTATAATCAGAATCAAGCTCCGGTCTGACAACCAGATGCGCCAGCCGCAGAACCTGTACAATTAAGTACAGAAGCATAGCATGAGTACATAAGTATACATGTACCTAGTGAGTATCCCATTAAATCTCGAAGAAGTAGTGACGAGAGGTCGACTTGACACTCACTAAGGTCCAACAATATAATTTAAATTAATATGATGAAAACGGTAGGCATGTAAAGGTAGTGAAACAGCAAATATTTAAGGCACTGAAATCCAAGTAAAATCTGGAAGTAAATAAGCAATTACTACTTCATCTTCCCCCAAATATCTGCCAAATCAATATCCATGAATTTAGTAACAATTTGTCATGCGCATACGAGATAAGGACAACCGGCCTGAGCCACAAAAATAATCAAATATGTGCACTACCGAGGGTCGAACGGCCCGAACCATAAATGCATCTTTACCATAAAATAATCATATTTATGCACTGCCGAGGGTCGAATATCCCGAACCATAAGTGCATCTTTGCCATAAAATAATCGTATCTATGCACTGCCAAGGGTCGAGCGGCCTGAACCATAAGTGCACCTTTCAATCCGCCGTGGCGTACGGCCAACTCCCATGAGAGTGGGGGAAATCACACAACGCTCGCGGAATGTAAATCGTGAAGCGGTCACATGCACGCACAATATTCTTTTAAAATTACTTTCCATAATCAACTCTTTCAAATTGTCAAATTCCATAAATATCAGGGAACCAATGCTACATATAATGTGAATTCATAACATATAATTCATTAAGAGGAAGAACACAAGGCATGATGTGGGCCTAACTACGCGGAAAGAATAATAATAGTCTCTATGTACGGACTCTCATCACTTTGTACTTACGTAGCCCCCACAAACATCACACATAGCATTTAAATCACCTATGAGTACAATTCCCTCTTACGAGGTTAGAAAGGAGATTCACCTCGTGTCAAATCTACTTCTCGGACCAAGAACGCGCCCGAAACTCCAAACTCGTCACCCAAGGACTCGAAACTAGCCAATGTAATACAAATATATCAAATTATACTCAAGGCATGGAATTCTCCTACTTATTTAGTCAATTCATCATTCTTGAAGAAATCCCAAAATCCACCCCCGGACCCGCACGCTCGGATTCCGAAAATTTTTGAAGGAAACACTCACCCATAACCTAAAGATCGTTAATATATGATTTTTGCATGATTTCATAGCCAATTCACGGGTAGTTCTCTAAAACCCTAGGTTACTACCCATTTTCCCGTATTTTTTCACTAATTAAGTAGTTGATTTAACTAGTAATTCATGTATTAAACTAATAATAGGGTATAATTTACTTACCTTATCAGTAGGTAGGTGGATTGACCCTTTCCCAAGCTCTCTAGGTCGACAATGGTGGAAGAAAAATGGAGAAAATGAACATTTTCAGTGTTATAAAAGAACACACTGCCTACAGTGGTTCCGCACCTGCGGCTCAAGGACCGCACCTGTGGTCTCGCACCTGCGTGCAATAGCTTGCACCTGTAAAAAATGGGACAAGGGCCTAGGCTCGCACCTGTGGGCAGGAGTTCGCACCTGCGGCTTCGCACCTGCGGGAAAGGGCCCGCACCTGCAAGAACTGGGCAGCCTACCTGGAGGTCGCACCTGCGAGGTTGGGACCACATGAGCGGTCTCGCACCTGCGACTGCGCAACCGCACCTGCGATCACACCAGATCAGGTGTACCAGCAACTGCTTCAGCTGGTTTTTGGCCTCGCTTGGTGCCCGAGAGGCACCTGGGCCCACCCGAGTCCCCGTCCAAATATATCAACAAGTCCCAAATCATAATACAGACTCGCTTGAGCCTTCGGAACACCCACAACAACGCTAAAACTCAAAATCACACCTCAAAACCCCTAGAATCAAACTCAGGAACTTTAAGTTTCTGGAATTCGCTAACAATTAGCCGAACCGACCTATACTACTCGGAATGACACAAAATTTTGCAGGAAAATCATAAATGATATAATAGAACTATTCCCGGTCTCGAAATTCCGTTTGGACCTCGATAACACAAAAACATATCCCAAACCACAATATGAACTTAAGGAAACTCTTATTTCGATATTGGGCGCCGAAACGCTCCCGGGTCATCAAAATCTATTCCGCACATACTCCCGAGTCTGAAATCATCATACAAAGCTACCAGAACCGTAGAAACTCGATTTTGAGGTTGTTTACTCAAAATGTTGACCGAAGTCAAACTTGGCCAAAAAGGCCAACGTTAAGGAACTAAGTGTTCCTTTACTGCTCTAAACACCCCCCGAATCCCAGACCACCCGCCCCCGCAATTCATAAATCATAATAAGCCGCTATAGGGAGTTTCATTTATGGTAACAAGGTCCGATAAAGAAAAACGACCGGTCGGTTCGTTACAAGCATGTTACACTATTTATGATATGTGAGAGGCCGAGAGCATGATTGATTACACCACGAGATGGCTTGATATTAGCGCTTGGGCTGTAGGAGCCACTCCGGAGTCTGTACACCCCCTAGTGACCGCAGGTACCTACTGAGTGTCAGTGCCGAGTGACGAGTGATTTGGGAGGCATGATTGATTGTGAGGTAGCCCTAGGGGCTGATGCTGAGTGGCTATGAGACATGCTGAGTGACTGATGTTGAGTGATGATACGCCCGAGGGAAATTTGTGATACATGTTTCCATCTAGAACACTATTGTGAACTCCATCGATTTTATATACTGAATCGTTTTGATTTCTATGGAATTTTTAAAAGGGGCATTTTCAAATGATGTTTTACTGAGATTGACTTTTAAATGCTATAAGGAATTGTATCTGTGTTTTTCGAAAGAAGGAGTTCATTTTTTGTGTATTTATGACTGCTTTTACGTGTTACGTTGCGTTAGACATTATTTACTTTCATTACTACTGAGTTGGCGTATTCATATTACTCCCTGCACCTTGTGTGCAGATTCAGGTGTTGGGTCTGAGTGCTAGCTGTTTTCGCATTCTGTTGGAGCTTTGTTCAGGATTTTGAGGTAGCTGTCCGGCGTCCGCATGCTCTCTTTCCCTTCTTATCCTTTTATTCAATATCATTTCCTAGAACTGGTTGTAGTAAAGAAATAGTAGTACGTTGTATTGTTTGTAGATGCTCATGACGGTTGACTCCAGGATTTTAGGGCAGTGTATAAACTATTTTATTCATTTTGTTGCTTTAAACTATTAAATCATATATGGAATATCGAACAGTTTTGAATTTAAGGGAAAGTCCTTATGTTATTTCGCGGTAGATTGGCTAGCCTAGTATCATGATAGGCACCATCACAGCCGCTTAGGATTTGGGGTCGTGACATTATAACATACGTCATACATGAAAAACTAATATATATATATATATATATATATATAAGATTGTGATTAAAGACTCCATGAATCACCAAATCTAAGTGGTAGAATGTTTACTTCATCCCGTATAATGTGAATATTTGATGTATGTTTCATGTTTGGTTAAAAGCGTCTCAAGCATGTCCAAGATGATAAAACCTTGAACCTTCTTAAGAGAGTTCATGCATCTCAGGTGACTTCTGCTAACTGCCTTCCCACTCCATTATGCTAATTTGTTCTTCTAAACCTTTTTCTCCTGTCCTACTAGGTCTCAATTGCTTAAGGGATCCCGGTTCTTGGAATGTTTTTGGCTAACTAGTTAAGAGAACTATTTCTTCAAAGAGTGTTGAATGGATCGGGTAACCTCAAAGGAAAAACATTTTATTTGGTTTCACTGTAACTTGTATAAGATTTATTTGACACCAATATATACCATCCAAAGTAATGTGATCCCTACTGCTGGTTGGAAATAAATAAATTCATTGGTTAACTTGATTCTTTTGATGTACCTATTTATGTCTACAAAATAAGGCGTGATATATCTCTACTGGTAGTATCAGTCACCATTCAGTTTTTTGGCCTTGTGTGTAAATTTACTGAAGGACATTAGTTTTTGATTGATCAGTTAATTTTCAAAATCCTTATACCTTCGTGTTACCACGAGATCTGCTTCCACTATCGGCAGTGGGCTTCTCTTTTACATGATTTCTTTCTATCACAACTTCAAACACCGTCGGTATTTCATTGATCATGCTGAATAGACGCTTCCTACAAAAGAAGCAACAATGATGGTCCAGAATAACTTCTTTCTCCTTCTTAAACAACAATAAGGCACATCATATCATACACATTTCTTTAGTCAAATTGCGGAAACTAGGATATAAACTTTGTAATAGATACTAATTCAAACAGATTCGCTGAATAAATGTAAAACAAAGACAACATGATTTGACAAGCATGAAATATGGACACTATTGAATGACATTTTCGTATAAAAAGATATCCAAAGAGGAAGTGTCCACATATGCTTTCTGAGGGATGAAAATAAATGCAGTGCACTAAGAATCATTATATTTTCCATGTATATGAAACATTGTTACTCCTAATCGTACTTCTATTCTTACTAATGTTTTTCTATATCATGCAGGAGGGTTCCAAATGACAGGATGAGGTAAAGGTTGAAGTGGAACTGGTCGTGGACGTGGCCATTTTCAAGGACGTGGTAATGCTGGAGCAATGTCTCAGCCAAAAGTACAACCAATAGGGGATACTGCAGCATCTCCTAAGACAGGAGAATCAAACAATCCCAGTCAAGAACCTTTATAGATAGGACAAATATCAAGTAACCTTTGGCAGAGACCTTCTATAGAGACAGTATCGTCAAGGAATCTGGACAAAAGTGTGCCTCCCTCTCCTGAAGTTGAAAATGAAAATGGTGCAAGTTATTTTTTGAGTATTCATTTATTACTCTTACTCTTAACATGATTGCACCTATGTAGACTGATCACATCTACTATTTTTCTTTTTAGTTTCTTCCAACAGTAAAAAGAGAGGAAGAGGAAAATATAAATCCAAAACTGTAGATATAAAAACTAAGAATGGCGGAAAAATTACAATTATAATTCCAGATAATATTGATAGAGCAATAGGTCATGGGGCTAGAGATATTGTTAATTATTGTGGTTTAATCATGAGGAGCACTATCTCATTACGTGATGGGAATTGGCGAAAGATTGATTGAAAACATGGAGAAGCAATGTGGTTGAAGGTCAAGGTAAAATTATTTTTATTATCGTATCGACTTCCTGTTGCATTATTTATTTTTGTGGTTAGAATATCAAATATAATGGTACATGTATGTTCAGGATAAATTTGAAGTTCTTGGCGGCGTGCGAGAATATAAGTTTCAAGCCTTTGGTATCGATACTATGCGACGACTTTTCAGAGCTTGGAAAGCTCGACTGAGTATTCGCTACTCTCTTCATGTTGCTGAAGGAAACATATTGTCTCGTCGACCTGAAGATATTGAGCTAGAGGACTGGAAATACTTGGTAGAGTATTTTGGAATTCTGAAATATACGGTAACTTAATAACAATGTTTGATTCACTGCCCTTTGAATAATGACTTCTTAATCATTGACTTAATGCATGTTGTAAGCGAGAGAAATAGAAAGGATAGGAAAAAACAGATAAGTAAGCATGCTTGTGGTACGAGGTCTTTTGCAGGAGTAGAGGAATCAATGGTGAAATATATTTATTTTTATGTTATTAATTAAACATCTTTGTTATTTATATATTCATTTATTTGATTATGTATTATTTCCCTATTGAACTATATTTTAGAAAAATCCTGCTGCAGGAGAAAAGGAACCACCAGATAGAGTTTGGGAGATCCAACATACACGTAAAAATGATAGAGAAGAAACAGTGTGGGTGGATCCACAATCCCAACATATTCATGTAATATTCTTAAATCAATACCTTACTATCTTTTACTCATTTTTATTTAGTTTTGGTGTAAATATCTATGCGTAATTGTAGTGCCACCTCCAGGAACTTGTGACTCAACAACAATCTGAAGAGATCGAGCATCCCATGACTAGAGATGAGATTTTATCCTCTGTTCTTGGTGAAAGGACTGGCTATGTTCGTGGTAAAGGGTATGTAAAGAAGCCTCCAAAAAATAGTCACACGCAAGGGGCAAACCTAGAGGCTAGTGTGTCTTCTGGTATAGAAATTGTACGTCAAGAGATGCAAGCTGATATGGATCGAAAAGTTCAAGAAGAACGTGAATAAATGGATGCAGAATGGAAAAGGAAGATGGAGCAAGATTTACAAAGAAAGTTGGATGAGAAGCTTGAACATGTGAATCTGGAAGTAGAGAACAGGTTCAGTGTAGAAGTACCCAAGAAGATCCAAGAACAACTGGGTGCTCTCATGACCAGAATGCAACAGGTAATTTACTCTTAATATTTTTATACTCTTCCTTTTTGATATTTCTTCTTCTTAGCGACTTGAATCTTCTTCCATCCTTCTTGACAATTCTTTTTTTCATCTTCTCATTCTTTAATTATCTTTATGACAATAAGTTGTTGGATTGGTATATATTTTGGTGCGATTCTGAAATTCTGAGCGATTATGAAATTTATGTTCTTGTGCGATTCTGAAATTCTGGTGCGATGCTGAAATTCTAAATATGAAATTCTTGTTGGACAATCTGGTTTCATGGCTGTTTTTGTCTGCAAATATGGATATGCTGTTTTTGCATGGGTATTTTTGTCTGAAATTCTTGATATACAAAATCTGTGTTTGCTTGTTTGGACAGTTCTGTTTTTGCTTAAAGGATGCAATTTTTTGGACAATTGAGAAGGTTAGACTGCAGTGATAATAAATTTGGAATCAATTTTGTTCTAGCAGCTTTCTTGTTACCAGTCAATTATGTTGAAGTGCATGGGTTACTGATCTCAGCTTCCAATTGGTAATATATGAGGTTTTTGTTGAAGAATCTAGAAAAAGTATTTGTATTCGTATTGTGACTATTTTCCATTGCTTCTCCATCACCAAAAACAACAAGTCCTATGTGAGTTGAAGAATTATCTAAAAATACAATTTCTGTCACGCCCCAAAACCGAGGGACGAGACCGGCGCCCAATCGGATGATCCTGGTCAAGTGGACCTGGATTGCCTTTTCTTCCGAACACGTTACCCCGTGTTTACAAATACATTATTCGACATGAGTTATAAATTTAGAGTTTAAACATGAATTTACTACTTGAGTTCATTTCATCCTTTATCATTTCAACATTTGATAATCACAAAACATACAATAATTTCAATTCGGACCCCGATTACTAGTAAACACATTTACTGCCCAAAATAAATATATGTAGAACCCACATCATGTCTACGGATCCTGTAAGAGTACTAAGGGTTTACACAATACTTGCCGGCAACGAGGCCCCGACTATACCTTAAAAGACATAACATATACAAAAGAGAAGATATAGACTACGCACGACCCCGAGAGGAAGTGAGGCTCACCGGATCTGCTGAAGGTATGAAGGGGAAACACCACTATCTGCGGTCTGAGCTACCTACTATAGAACCACCTACATTCATATAAAAGATGTAGCGCCCCCGGCAAAAGGGACGTTAGTACCGTTGGATAGTACTAGTATGTATGAACAAAGTTTATTCCAAGTAGATTCAAACAGTACACAATTGGAAGACAGTCAAGGTAACCACACAAGTACCACAGAGATATACAGATAGTTACAAATGAAGATTTCCACCGTTACTCATTTCAATTATTCATCTGTTGCGACGCACAACCCGATCCCACCGTACATTCAAATTTCACCCTTATTACCTCTCCACTCTTATTACTTCGTGTTGCGGAGCGCAACCCGATCCCACCATACAATCGCACTTCACCCTTATTATCTCTCCACCCTTATTACTTCGTGTTGCAGCGCGCAACCCGATCCCACCGTACATTCACATTTCATAGCAACAATAACCAACAATTACATCATAGGGATCTTCATCATCAAGAACATAAGTTCATATCAACCAACAACTATATGAATTATAGGCACAATAATACTTACCAAACAGAAATTCACATATGGTGTTGCCATCATTATTTAACTCAATTAAATTAATCCACAGTTTCTTTTCATCATTTGCCACACTCAGCCCTTAGCAATTAGATACCTTCCCACATTAGAGTACGTTAACATTCTTTCATTTAGTAACACATGCTGCCATATTGACATATTCGAACATTTAACAAACCTTACACATGGTAGGATAAGCACAAAGAATCACCCTTCACGATCGCAATTAGCATGGTAATCGACTAAGAAAATCAGAGAATGAAATCTTACACCTCGACACAACAGGACAATCATTTCACATATGCTCAAGGAGGAATTTCATACCGTGTGTTCGTACACCAACAAGGTAACTCTACAAAGATTAAAGTTAGCCATACATACCTTGAATCGGAATTTCCCTTTAATTTCCTACCACAATTCACCGGACCTTCTAGCACCTTCAATCTAGTTCACAATGCGGCATAATTGAACTTAGAATTAGTAATAATGATCATGTCTTGAACTCACTTGAGCATTCTATCAAACACTAGGTGTTCCTTTAGATTAAATGGCCCCTTTTTAGTGAAGGATTACTCTAACCCATTTCCTTTTACTAGATTATGACTAGCTGGTTACATGCATGCAAGACTCCTACCCCTATCTTAATGAACTCACCTAACAATGTTTCATTTAAACAAAAATCTGAAAATTAAGGTTGATGGGTAGAAGCTTACCTCTTGTAGTGAAGAAAATGGTGTCCTACTTGATCAATTCCAGGCCTGAGTAGTGATAGAGGATAAAATTTGATGAAGATGGAACTCTATCTCTCTAGAACCCACTCTCTCCTCTCTCTAATTTATCAGAAAATGATCTTAAAATGAAAGGGGTAGGTGTTTTAATGAACTGGGGATCGGGTATAAAAATTAGAATTTTAACAGTCCCGAAACAGAAATGCGGTCAGGAATATGACCGCATTCCTGCTATGCGGTCCGCATTCCTGTCGCATAATTGGCCCTCAAATGGGCCAAAAAGAAAAGTAGACTGCCCAGGTATGCAACCACTATGCGGTCCACATACCTGTTATGCGATCGCATAGTGCGTCGCATAACTCCCTACGCAAAAATCAAGGTGCAAGAATGCGACAATTATGCAGCCCGCATTCGTGAAATGCGATTGCATTCTAGGCCGCATAGCTGTCCTCAAAATGGACAGTAAACTGTCCAAGTATGCGACTATTATGCGATCCGCATACCTGATCTGCGACCGAATATTGGACCGCAGACCTGCGCAAATCTGGAAAATTATAAAATTTAAGTCCCGGGGCACTTTTTACTCAAAAAGGGTCCGTTTTAAGAATTTCTACAGTTATAAAAACAGGGGACCTATTTGGGCATTATTTTTAGCCATGAAATTTTACGGGTCTTTACATTCCTCCCCACTTAAAACCATTCGTCCTCGAATGAGGATCGGGGAATCACTAGAGTAGGAAAAACAAAAAATAAGCCAACCCCCAAATTTTTACTAACTCCGATATTTCCTGAAAATTTCGCCAAAATTTCCTTTGTAATTAGGCCTATCTACCTATCAGAGAGCCCCCGAAACACATGTTTAACCAATTCCACACATTACCAGTTACTCTATCAACTTGCACATAATCCGGTCATTTCAACAAGCTACGTGTAATTCAATTACTTACACAAACCTCACATAGTTCGGTTAACCCCACAAATTTGCACATAATTCAACTATTACAATGAGTTGCACACAACTCAGCTATTACAATGAGTTGCACATAATTCAGCTATTTCAATGAGTTGCACATAATCCAACTAATCACAATAACATATACATTTATGGCACAAAGTTTGAGAAGTCACAATAGTAGGGTAATTAGGGGAGTGGAGTGTTCTTGCACAAAATTTAACACAATATATAATTGCTTAGGAATGACAACTTTCAAAACCACAACCAGACTAATTCAAACAAGTGGGATATTTCTCTTTCATTTCATTTTCCTCTTCCCATGTGGCTTCTTCGATTTGTTGACTCCGCCATAATACTTTAACAGAAGCAATCTCTTTGTTCCTCACTCTACGGACTTGCCTATCAAGAATAGCAACTGGAACCTCTTCATATGACAATCCTTCATTAATTTCAATCGTCTCAACCGGCACAATGACGGATAAATCCCCAATCACCTTCTTCAACATGGACACATGAAACACTAGGTGCACTAATGACATCTCAGGGGGCAATTCCAGCCTATAAGCCACCAGTCATATCCTTTCAGCGATCTGGTACGACCCTACATATCTAGGGCTCAATTTCCCTTTCTTCCCAAACCGCATCACTCCTTTCATAGGAGACACCTTCAAGAATACCCAATCATCTACTTGAAACTCCAAATATCTTCGACGAATGTCCGCATAGGATTTCTGACAACTCTGAGCAGTCTTCATCCTTTCCTAAATGACTTTAACTTTTTCCATAGCTTGGTGCACAAGATCCGGTCCTAGCAGTTCCGCCTCCCAGCTACCCTTGAAATATATTACACAAGCCCGTAACGTATCTTCAAGTGTCTGAATGGTCCGCTCTGCCTGCCTATTAGTATTTGGGTAGAATGCTGTGCTGAGATTTACCTGCGTACCCAAACCTTGCTGAAATTTCTTCCAAAAGTTAGCTGTGAGCTGGGCCCCTCGATCCGAGATAATAGATAATGGAGTGCCATGGAGTCTGACTATTTCCTTGATATACAGCTGAGCATACTGTTCCGCAGTATCGAAGGACTTGACTGGAAAGAAGTGAGCTGATTTCGTGAGCCGATCCACTATTACCCAAACTGAGTCGAACTTACGTGGAGTGCGAGCTAACCCCACCACAAAGTCCATATTGATCATTTCCCATTTCCACATTGGTATTTCCATGAGCTGTGCCAACGCACCGGCCCTCTGATGCTCGGCCTTCACTTGCTGACAATTCGGACATCTAGCCACAAAGTCCGCCACACCCCTTTTCATACCATTCCACCAATAAATCTCTTTGAGATCATGATACATCTTCGTAGAACCTGGGTGTACTGAATACTTGGAATTGTGAGCCTCTGCCATTACCCTTTCCCGAAGATCATCCTCGTCCGGAACACATAGTCTCCCTTGGCACCGCAAAACACCGTCATCATTTTCGAGTGAAAATGTTGTAGTCTTATGATTCAGAATTGCCTCTCTCAACAGTACCAATGCTGGATCTCTGAATTGCTTTTCCTTGATTTTCGTTACAAGTGAAGATTCTGCTCCATTACGCACCACGACATTCCCTTCGTCTGAGGTCGAAAAATAAACACTGGGGGTAGCTAACTGATAAACCTCCCGAGCCAAAGGCCTCTGACCTGCTTCCAAATGAGCCAAGCTACCCATGGATTTCCGACTAAGAGCGTCGGCTACCACATTCGCCTTTCTTGGATGGTACAAAATTTTCATATCATAATCCTTGAGCAATTCTAACCACCTCCGCTGCCTTAAGCTCAACTCCTTTTGTTTGAATAAATATTGAAGACTCTTGTGGTCTGTGAACACGTCCACATGGACCCCATAAAGATAATGACGCCAGATCTTTAATGCAAACACAACTGTTGCGAGCTCCAAATCATGCGTCGGATAATTCTTTTTGTGATTCTTGAGCTGCCTAGAAGAATATGCTATTACCTTACCACATTGCATCAATACACACCCCATACCAACCCTTGAAGCATCACAATACACCACAAACCCTTCTGAACCTTCTGGCAAGGTCAACACTAGGGCCGTAGGCAATCTCAATTTCAATTCCTGAAAACACTTTTCACAAGCATCAGACCACTGGAACTTAACCGACTTCTGCATCAGCTTAGTCAATGGGGAGGCGAGGGTAGAGAATCCCTCCACGAACCTACGATAATATCTAGCCAAACCCAAGAAATTTTGAATCTCTGTCGGAGTCGTTGGCCTAGGACAATCCTTTACCACTGCAACCTTTTGGGGATCAACCCGAATCCCTTCCCTGGAAACAACATGGCCGAAAAAGGCGACTGATTCTAGCCAAAATTCACATTTTGAAAACTTTGCATACAACTGGTGCTTATGAAGAGTCGGCAGAACTGCCCTAAGGTGAGTAGCATGATCTTTCTGACTTCACAAATAAACAAGGATATCGTCAATAAAGACAATCACAAAGGAGTCGAGAATGGTTTAAAAACCCGATTCATAAGATCCATAAAATCTGCTCGGGCGTTGGTTAGCCCAAAAAACATTACCAGCAATTTAAAGTGCCCATATCGAGTCCTAAAGGCAGTCTTAGGAATATCCCGCTCCTTGATCTGAAACTAGTTATACCCGGACCGCAAATCAATCTTTGAGAAGAACTTAGCACCTTGCAACTGGTCAAACAAATCATCTATCCGAGGCAATGGGTATTTGTTTTTTATAGTGACCTTGTTGAGCTGCCGATAATCAATACACATCTGAAGCGATCCGTCTTTCTTTCTGACAAAATAACCGGTGCGCCCCAAGGCGACACACTTGGCCGAATGAAACCTTTTTCTAATAGATCTTTCAATTGTTCTTTTAACTCTCTCAATTCTGTTGGCGCCATTCAGTAATGTGTAATAGATATTGGCTGCGTATCTGGCAATACATCAATCCCGAAGTCGATCTCTCTATCTGGTGGAATCCTAGGAAGCTCGTCCGGAAATACTTCAAGAAATTCATTCACAACAGGCACAGATTCGGGAGCAGGCACCTCTGAAGTGGTGTCCGCAACCCGGACCAAATGGTAGATGCACTCTTTTCTGATCATCTTTGAGGCTTTAAGGTAGGAAATAAATCTACCTCTTGGCACAACATTATTCCCTTCCCACTTGATAATTGATTCATTAGGAAGCTCGAGCCTCATAATTCTGGTTCGGCAGTCGAGATTAGCAAAGCACAAATAGACCCAATCCATCCACATAATTACATCAAAATCTACCATTTCTAACTCAATAAGATCGGCCTTGGTATCCCGATCACACACCGTCACAACACAATTCCTATAGACTCATACGACCGTAAGAATCACCAACAGGAGTCGACACAGAGAACGACTTGTGAAGCTATTCGGGTTCTATCCCAAAACTTGAAGCAATAAATGGAGTAACATATGACACAGAATACCCGGGATCAATAAGAGCATAAACATCATGTGACTGAATAGTCAGAATACATGTGACAACATCTGGAGATGCCTCCGCACTCTGGCGACCACTCAACACATAGAACCGACCGGGTCCCCCTCGACCCCATCCTCCACCCCTAGCTGTACCGCGCCCTGCTGAAGCTGTAGGGCATGCTGAAGAGCTGGATGGCTGAGAAATACCCCTACCTGCGCCTTGATTGGGTGCGCGACAGTCTCGCTGGATATGGCCTCTCTCTCTGCATCTATAGCACACCGGTATATCCAAGTAACAAGGATGAGAACGAGACCTCCCACACTTAGGGCATGGGGCCCTCCGCCGCTGCTGGAACCTCCCACTGCTACTGGAACCTCCCACCTAAACGACCGGACTGATGGAACCTTCTTCCATCTGAACCTGGTCCAAAGCGACCCCCTTGCTGATAACGGTGCCCTGATGAAGGGACACTGGCCGAGGACTGAGCATAGGACTGGGATGGACCTGATGACCCCCTCCCAAGGGTTGATCTCCCACCAGCAACTGAACTCCCAAGGTTTCCCGCTGACCGGGCCCTACTATCACTCTCTCTCTCTCCATCCTTATCTTCAAATTCCGAGCCTACGTGGCCTGGGCGAATCCCACGATCTTCCCATAATTCATATCCGAATGCAAGACAGTTGTACCAGCTTCATTAACAACCAAGGGACCAAGGCCTTGAACAAACCGTCGAACTCTGGCCTCCATAGTCGGCATCATGTGGATGGCGTATTTGGACAGGCGCACGAACTCCATGTGGTACTCCCACACACTCATGTTGCCTTGCTTAAGGACCTCAAACTCCGCAGCACGGGCTGCCATAGTCTCGGCAAGCAAGAAATGATCCATGAAGGCATCAACAAACTCATCCCACTTCGCCGGAGGCTCCCCTCCCTATGGGATCTCTCCCACATCTCAAACCATGAATACAATGCTCCCTTTAACCGATAGGAAGACAACTCAACCCCCTCTGCCTCTGTAGCCTTCATAACCCGGCGAGTCTTGTACATTTCATCTATAAAATCTTGAGGATCTGCCTCTGGGTCGGTGCCTGTGAACTCTGGAGGGGCTAATCGCAGAAACTGGTTAACTCTGGAACCTGAAGAATCCCCTTGCTCACCAGAGGACACAGGGGCAACACTTGATCTTTGGGACTGGGAGGCCACTAGCTGAGTCAACATCTGGATAGCTCCCCTGAGGTCCCCATCAGAAATACCGGGACCGAAAGCTGGGACTAAGGAATGATAAGGAACATCAGCGGGAGGGATTTCAGCACCCTCCGCTGGAGTAGGAACAGAAATATTTTGGCCTGGAGTGGAGGAGTCAGGCTGATTTGTGGCTGGGGAATCATTCACACCCGCACCACCAGCTGGAGAATTTGTGGCCACTCCTGGGGTGGCATTGGCCTCTGAGCCGAGTCGAGCTCTCTTCTTGGGTGCCATTTATTGAAAATTGGGATAATGCACGATTTAGATAAAGATGTTTTCATCTTCCACTTCATTGCACGATATAGAGTAACAATGAAAGGGTATTTTCCTAAATGTCCATGCAGCCCCTAATTATAGATGTGGTCGACAACAAACCGATAAGAAGAGCTCTACTAGACACAACTCCGAGACATTCTAGGACACTTTCAAAAACTTTGGCACTGATACCAAGTTTGTCACACGCCAAAACTGAGGGACGAGACCCGCGCCCAACCGGATGATCCCGGTCAAGCGGACCTGGATTGCCTTTCCTGCCCATTGTGTTACCCCGTGTTTACAATATACATTATTCCACATGAATTAGCAATTTAGAGTTTATACATGAATATACTACTTGAGTTCATTTCATCCTTTATCCTTTCAACATTTGATAATCACAAAACATACAATAATTCCGATTCGAACCCCGATTACTAGTAAACACATTTACTGCCCAAAATACATATATGTACAACCCACATCATGTCTACGGAGCCTCTAAGAGTACTAAGGGTTTACACAATATTTGCCGGCAACGAGGCCCCGACAATACCTTAAAAGACATAGCATATACAAAAGAGATGATATAGACTACGCACGGCCCCGAGAGGAAGTAGGGCTCACCGGATCTGCTGAAAGTATGAAGGGGAAACACCACTATCGGCGGTCTGAGCTACCTGCTGTGGAACCACCTACATTCATATAAAAGATGCAGCGCCCCGGCAAAAGGGACGTTAGTACCTTTGAATATTACTAGTATGTATGAACAAAGTTTATTCCATGTACAGTCAACCAGTACACAATTGGAAGACAGTCAAGGTAACCACACAAGTACCACACAGATATACAAATAGTTACAAATGAAGATTTCCACCGTTACTCATTCCAATTATTCATCTGTTGCGACGCGCAACCCGATCCCACTGTACATTCACATTTCACCCTTATTACTTCGTGTTGCGACGCGCAACCCGATCCCTCCGTACAATCGCACTTCACCCTTATTACCTCACCACCTTTATTTCTTCGTGTTGCGGTGCACAACTCGATCCCACCGTACGTTCACATTTCATAGCAACAATAACACATAATTATATCACAGGGATCTTCATCATCAAGAACATAAGTTCATATCAACCAACAACTATATGAAGTCAAGGCACAATAATCCTTACCAAACAGAAATTCACATATGTTGTTGCCATCATTATTTAACTCAATTAATCAATCCACATTTTCTTTTCACCATTTTCCATACTCGGCCCTTAGCAATTAGATACCTTCCCATATTAGATTATGTTAACATTCTTTCATTTAGTAGCACATGCTGCCATATTGACATATTCGAACATTTAACAAACCTTACACATGGTAGGATAAGCACAAAGAATCACCCTTCACAATTGCAATTAGCATGGTAATCGACTAAGAAAATCAGAGAATAAAATCTTACACCTCGACACAGTGGGATAATCAATTCACATATGCTCAAGCAGGAATTTCATACCGTGTGTTCGGACACCAACAAGGTGATTCTACAAAGATTAAAGTTAGCCATACATACCTTGAATCGGAATTTCCCTTTAATTTTCTACCACAATTCACCGGACCTTCTAGCACCTTCAATCTAGTTCACAATGTGGCATAATTGAACTTAGAATTAGGAATTATGATCATGTCTTGAACTCACTTGATCATTCTATCAAACACTAGGTGTTCCTTTAGATTAAATGGCCTCTTTTTAGTGAAGGATTACTCTAACCCATTTCCTTTTAATAGATTATGACTAGTTGGTTACATGTATGCAAGACTCCTACCCCTATCTTCATGAACTCACCTAACCATGTTTCATTTTAACAATCTGGAAATGAAGGTTGATGGGGTAGAAGCTTACCTCTTGTAGTTAAGAAAATGGTGTCCTACTTGATCAATTCCAGGCCTGAGTAGTGATGGAGGAACAACTTTGATGAAAATGGAACTCTCTCTCTCTAGAACTCACTCTCTCCTCTCTCTAATTTTATCAGAAAATGAGCTTAAAATGAAAGGGGTAGGTGTTTTAATGAACTGGGGGTCGGGTATAAAATTAGAATTTTAACAGTCCCGTAACAGAAATGCGGTCAGGAATGCGACCGCATTCCTATCACATAATTGGCCCTGGGCCAAAAAGAAAAGTAGACTTCCCAGGTATGCGACCACTATGTGGTCCGCATACTTGTTATGCGATCGCATAGTGCGTCACATAACTCCCTACGCAAAATCAAGGTGCAAGAATTCGACAATTATGCGTCCCGCATTCGTGAAATGCGATCGCATTCTAGGCCACATAGCTGTCCTCAAAATGGATAGCAAACTGTCTAAGTATGCGACCACTATGTGGTCCGCATACCTGATCTGCGATCGCATAGTGGACTGCATACCTGCTCAACTCTGGAAAATTATATATTTTAAGTCCCGAGGTACTTTTTACTCAAAAAGGGTCCGTTTTAAGAATTTCTACAATTATAACAACACGGGGACCTATTTGGGCATTATTTTTATCCATGAAATTTTATGGGTCTTTACAATTTCCTTAGCTACTTTTAGAAATTCCAAGTCATGGATTCTGCAACTTGTTTTTCCCGTGTGTGGGAGTTTAAACATACAATTGAAGACCAACCATTCATTCCCTTTTCCCCTTTTTTCATTCTTGTCGTTTCACTTGCCAACTCTTCAAATGTCATCTGGTGACAAATGCAGTTCTAATGATATTCAATACAAAACATAACTATGTTCAGTTGCTTTTCAATCGTGTTTCTTCAGTTCATCGATTATTTCTTATTCGGAACTTAGTTTTATCAGTATATATATAACTTTTGATATTGTCGATTGAGATGCTGAAAGTTGTGATTTCATTCTTACTATAACATGATCCTGATTCACATAATTCTAGTTTCAACTTTCAAATTTTAGTTGCTCTTCTATATTTAGCACTTCAATTACTTAACTCTGATCAATTTATAATCTTAGGACAAAAGGCTTTGCATAATCAACAAGTCTTCTTTTTATCTCCTCAAATCTCCACGCTGATTCTGCCTTTATTTTCTTTATGGATGTGAATTTCAAAGCCTTTATTATTTGACATAAGACTTAAATAATTGGATGCCATTGAATACCTTCTCTCATGTCAAAATCCACTATGTGAATAGTTCCTACATCATCTGGCGTTGATTCCATTATTGCTGAGTTAGCAGCAAAATGAGCAAATTTCCCCATTGGGAATATCTGGTAGAAAACCTTAAATGCTACTTCAAGTTTCTTGCTTGATTCGTGTTTTAAGTAATCTTGCCCAATTGGAAGCTGAGGTAAGTTTTCTACTCTAATTTCTCAATAATAGATGAGCTAATTAAGTAGGGTCTCATTTGCTGGAGATGGGCTTCTATGAAGATAAGAGCCTCTTCTAATATTTCATCTTCATTTTCCGTTACTTGTGCTGCTTCATACAGATTTAGCATACCCTTTACATCTTTAAGTAAAGTTTTCTTGAATTTTCTATTGTTGTCCTTGAATTGGTTGATTACAGTATGACATATTTTGTCTAGATATGTCATACATTTTAACTTAGTTGGTCTATTTGTCTATAAAGTGATCTTGTATTTTTTTGTGTAATAACAGGGACAAGGTTCTTACACAATGGAGACAACCAAGGAGGGGCTTCAAGCACTTAGTATTTTGCTCTTTTGGGATGTATATGCATACAATGACGATGAAGTATTATGCATTATATATATAAGTCACATTTTAGTAATGGAAGTATTTAACATCCGACTTAAGATATTATTTTGGTGTTTGTAAAATACTATTGGATGTGTTTATATAATTTTTGTCATTACAATTGCTGAATTAAATAGATTTCAGTGGTGACAAAATCTTATTCTGCAATATTGAAGTTGCCAGTGATTGTTTAATAGTTTTTGTAGCATTTATCATTGCCACTAAATGTCTTTCTCTAGCAGCGAGCTCATAGTCGCCAATAATGATTGATTGTGGAGACATCAACTGCCGCAATATGAGAGTTGCTGGTAATAGCTAATTGTTTTTGTGGCGACTTTAACTGCTACTAAAAGAAACTCTCTAGTAGCGATTAAAAAGCTGCCACTGATAGTTATTTAATTTTGTGGCGACAATTGTCGCTGTTAAAAGTCACTCTTCAGGGCGACTTGCCCCTGAATCTGTTTCGTGGAACTACCTTTTGTGGCAACTTGGCATACCTTTTGTGGCGACGTTGTCGCCACAAAACAATGGCATTTTGTAGCGACACTTTATAGTCGTCACAAATAATATTTAGTAATGGACTCAATTGCAGCAAGTCCAATGTCGTTGCTATAAACATTTAGTGGAGACATATGATGATTTAGTAGCGACTGAGGTCGCCGCTAAAATCCATATTTCTTTTAGTGTGCTTCTCTTGATCGATCCACAGTACATGGAGTCCCTACTTATTTGTTCAATCTATCTATTTCTGTCAGACAGACATTGTTATATAGTTCACACTCTTTATTTTATGTTAGATTACGTGGTGTATACATAGTAATACATTATACATATTTATACACCATGCATATTGATTATCTCTTGTACATATGCATATATCTTTGTATATTTATCTCTCTTGTACAAATCAATATATTCCTCCATATGTTACTCTGATATGGAATAAGGTTATGACACGAAGGGACATTCCACGTGGATTGATAAGATTATGGAACAATATGTTATTCAATGCAAACTAATATGATTATTGCACGATTTGGTTATTCCGTGCACTCAATATGAATATGGCATGATAGGACACCCTGTACGGCTTTGATGATTGATTATGGAGGTATAATGCTTAGGCGCATGAATTTTGATCCATCCCTCTAGATTCATGTGATGATCTGGGTTGTGTGTGCATAGGATTGTGAGAAATCAACGGGTTTTTTGTTTGTTTATGATATGGGATTCGATTGATGAGTTTGAACATAAATATGGATGATTTATTTATTTATGTAAATCCTTTATGTGTATTCATGCATTTTTACATGTTGTATTCATGCATATCATGTAAAAATGCTATTTGATTTTTTTTACATATGCATGAGACTTGCTAACAGGTTGTTGCACACTTGGATAGACATTCTAAACTCGTTTAGAAGCATTCAAATAAATTCTATTGATGTATATCTCCTTTATATGTGAATTTGGTGCGTTGGTATATTCTTTTGATCATGTGACATGAGAAAACATACTTATAATCTTCTATTTAGAGGGTGTATATTGCCAGGTTTCGATAAGTCATTTTGAGTTCTAGCGCTCCGTTCTTTAATTTAAGACCTTAAATAGCTTCATTTGATGTTTATGACTTGTGTGCACAGTTCGTTATGATTTATGAAAGGTTTTTGATATGTTATGGAAGAGGTATTAAAATTATAGAGTCTTAATGTTGTTGGAGTTGACCATGGTCGGCATTCTTAGTAAGTGACCTTGGATTAGTGTTATAACAATTTTGATAGGTTCATATACTAATTTTGGACTTCCACATATGTTTTGTTTGGTTCCCGGGTGACCCGGGACCATTTTGGTGCTAATAATTGAAATTTGGAAATTTGAACTTATAAAGAGGAGCCAGTAGCTATTTTATATAGGTAGGTCCGAAAGTTAAGATATAAGGAGATTCCTTTCATGAAAGTGATTTGGAAAAGGCAACAGCTGAGGAAGCTACTTGGAGTCTGAGCCCGATATGAGGAGTACATATTCACATCTCTTTGCCAGTTCAAGTACATTTGTATGTCCGCTTGAGGATGAACGTTTATTTTAGAGGTGGATAATTTAATGGCCCGGTAGGTCATTTTTGAGTTCTAGCTCTCTGTCCCCATGATTTAATACCTTGAATAGCTTCATTTGATATTTTATAACCTGTGTGCATAGTTCATTTTGATTTTTGAAAGGCTTTGATGTGTTATGGAAGAGATATTCAAATTCTAGAGTCTTAATGTTTTTGGAGTTGACCACGTTCAATATTCTTGGTAAACAACCTTGGATCAGTATTTTGATGATTTCAGTAGTTTTTTGTGGTTATTTTGGACTTGTTCCTATATACGGTTTGGGTCCTGAATAACCAGAGGCTAATTATATATTGGTGTGCTGAACCTGCAGTTATCGCACCTACGATGACCAGGTTCGCAGGTGCGAGGTCTCCCCTATATGGGTTGGCTCGCATCTGCTAGGGAAATGAACTAGACAGTGTGTCGCACATGTGATTCATTGGTGTACATGTGCGAGGACACATCTACAAGATGCTGGTTTGCATATACTAAAAGTACCCACGCATGTGCGACAGATGTCACTGCAGATACTACACGTACAACTATGCTTCACAGATATGAAATCGCATGCGTCACCAAAAAGCCTGCAGTGCCACCCTGCCCAGAGACCCTAGTTCCATAGGTGCGAACCTACATCTCGTAGATGTGGCCTCGCACCTATGCACCAGTGAGCCACAAGTGCGACACATTGTCTTGTCCCCTTCCCTCGCAGATGTGAGGCAATCTATGCAAGTGTGATTTGTCACCTCTGAACCTGGTCATCACTAGTGCGGTAACTGCATGTTCAGCACACCAATAATAGCAATTGAAATTTGTCCGCAACCAATTTGAACCTCACCGGACCCCTCAGGCCCCAGTCAAAATATCAAGAATCAACCATCAAACCAAAGATTTCAAAATTTTATAAGTTCAAATTTCGAATTTAAGCGCCGAAATGGCCTCGAGTCACCCGAGACCCAAATAAAACATTCGTATAAGTCCAAAACAATCATAAGAACATACTAGAATTATTAAGAATCGAAATGGAATATAGGAAAAAGTCATAAAATATCAAATGAAGCTATTTAAGGTCTCAAATAACAAAGCATAGTGCTAGAACTCAAACGACCTATCGTGTCATTACATTCTCCACCTCTAAAAGAAATGTCTGTCCTCGAATGGACATAGAAATTTACCTGAACTGGCAAAGAGATGTAGATATCTACTCCTCATATCGGGTTCGAACTCCCAAGTTGCTTCTTCAGTCGATTGCCCTTTCTGAAGCACTTTCACGGAAGGAATCTCCTTAGATCTCAACTTTTGGATCTGCCTATCCAAAATAGCTATTGGATCTTCTTAATAAATAAAATGCTCAACAAGCTGCATCGTGGTGTAAGTCCAAAATATGCGAATTATCTTCATTTATACTTCTGAAGCATCAAAATCTGAAATACCGAATATGCTCCCCCTAGGTGGGGAGGCAATTCATGTCTCTAAGCAACTTCACCAACCCTCTCTAACACCTCGAATGGACCAATGAACCTACGCTTAACTTTCCCTTTTTCCCGAATCTCGTTGCTTCCTTCATAGGTGAAACTATTAAAAGTACCTTCTTGCCCTTCATAAAAGTCCCCACGGACCTTCTTGTCCGCATAACTCTTATGCCTACTCTGTGCTGCTTGATGAAAATCTTGAATTAACTTCACCTTATCTAAGGTATCACGAACCAAATCCGTACCCAATATCTTAGCATCACCAAACTCGAACCAACCAATAGATAAACAACACCGCCTACTATATAAAGCCTCATATAGAGTTGTCTGAATACTGAACAGGTAGCTACTATTATACACAAACACCATTAATGGTAGGAAGTTATACCAATAGCCTCTAAAGTAAAAAAAAAAATAGGCTCTCAACATATCTTACAAAATCTGAATACAGCTCGCACTACCATCCGTCTGCAGGTGGAATGCTATGGTAAGATCCACACTCGTACTGAACAGATCTCCAAAATTGCAATGTGAACTAGGTACCTCAGACCGAGGAAGATGATCTTCGAAGAGTTTTGAGGTTGTGGTGGTCGGCTGGTTTAAGTGCTACAGATATTGATACTTGTTTGAGGCAACAACTGGGCAGCATACGATGAGGAAAGACATGTGGGAAGTTTCAGGCAATGGTTAAATTTCTAGAAGGCCAAGTGTAAGAAGCAGAAGTCGAGCAGTTTCTTAAAGGAGTGAGTTTGACCAAAGTGGGAGAGTGGCAGCGCAGCATATGAGTTCTGTGGTAAGATAGCTGCACACCTTGAAGAGAAGTTTGGAGCGATTTGAGAATTTTAGTGGACGGTGATTGGGTCCACGGGCTTAAATTGAAATATTGGCTATTTTGGCAGAAGATTGGATACAACAGAGAGAAGTTGTTCGATATGAAGAAGGATGTGGCATAGCTGTGAATTAGAAGATATTGTTGCGCATTTAATAGATGTCCATGAGGAGCGGACGGACTAGTAACGTTGGTAAATGAGAACGGGCGTAGGATGGGGTATTGAGGTCGTAGAGATTGTGCAGTACAGCGCCGTTGGAAGGTGTCAGTTGGTAATTTTTGTAGGTGGGTTATCTTCTATGAGAAGGTCAGTGGTTGTATGGTTGGCAGAGTTTCGCAAGGGATTTTACTGACTATTCAGCAAGAGGTCGGATATGAGAATGTGGTTTATGACTCAGAGTGCTTGCAAAATGCTAAAGGAAGGATTTAAAGGAATTTGGCGAGTTGGTTATGCAGGATCATGTCAACAAGGAAGGAAGATTCTTGGTGAGTTCCAGATATGTGTGATGGCGGCTTCAGGCTAAGTGGGAAAGTTCCACCGCCTACGATTGGGTTGCATGGGTATCTACTGGTGAAGATTCTGGTCATCGGCATATTAGTGGGTTATTACAGCTAAGGAAAGAAGGCATGAGTAGTAATTGAGCATAGGATTTGATAAATGTGTGCAAAGGTTGGCCTTATGGAATCAAGTTTAGGCTTTGGAAGGATTCATGATTTATGTTTGGGGCAAAGGTAATTTGCAAGGGAGGTGATTCATTTGGGTGCTTATTCAAGATGGGTGTTCAGGTACCAGCAAAGCCGTGAAGTTGATTATATTCGGGACCAAGCCAGAGTAGGTGACTCTCAATAGCGATCCTAATAAATTCGAAGGTCAGAATGTGGTGTCTAAGGATTTCAAGCCCACAGTATGGTTGAGAATCGAGCCTTTGCAGTGAAATTATGGGAAAATGACGTCGGGTTCATAGAAGGGTTATCAGAATGGGTATGTCGGTCGAAGATGTGAATATGCGTGCAAGGAGAGCATGAACAGTTTATGGGTTTTGAGATAAAGTAGTCTCGTGGAATGGAATCACTCGAACTGAGTGCGAATTGAGTTTCTATGTGTTGATTTGGAGTTATCATCATCCCTAAGGTGAGTGCGAATTTGATTAAGGTATAAGATCGGTCGTGTTATATGAGCTTATGAAAGGTTTAATTGAATCTCACTGCGATATCGTGGCGGTGTTAGCGTATGTGCATTGTGAGTTATTGTTCATCTTGATCTATGGCTTGAGCAAGTGGGGGAAGTCTGTTGTTGATAAGTTGAGTGCGCGACTAAGTGTCGTATCAGTTTTAGCTGGAGGTATACGGGTGAATCACTTATGTCTTGTAGAAGTGGAGTTTGAGAATGACGCGAGTAATGGAAATTTGGAAAAGTTATATGGTCAGCCATGGTGGAATTGGCGCAGTGGTGGCAGTAGTCAGTCATTTCATCATGATTAGTTATGCATGTGAGTTATGACGGTGCGTGTGAGTGATTGATGGCCGCCGTAATTGATTTTATTCGGAAGCATTCAAGTATTATGGCATGTCATGTGTAGGCGGATCCTGGAAGGATTATGGTGGTTCTAAAGACCCGTAAAATTTCTATGTTTAAACTAATACCAGAATGGGTCCCTGTGCTGTTATAATTGTAGAAATTCTTAAAAACGGTCCTATTTTGGGTAAAAAGTATCCCAGAACTTGAAAGGTTAAATTTTCCAGAAATTACGCGTTATGCGACGCACTATGCGATCGCATAACAGGTATGCAAACCGCATAGTGGTCGCATACCTGGACAGTAGCCTGTCCAAATTGAGGACAACTATGCGGCCCGGAATGTGATCGCATTTTGGGTATGCGGACCGCATAGTTGTCGCATTCTTTCCCCATGGTTTTTGCGAGGGAGGTTATGAGACGCACTATGTGATTGCATAACAGGTATGCAGACCGCATAGTGGTCGCATACCTGGGCAGTGTGGTTCCCATTTTGGCCCATTTGAAGGCCAACTATGCGACAGGAATGCAGACCGCATAGAAGGAATGCGATCACATTCCTGACTGCATTTCTGTGTCGGGGCTCCTATTTTCTATATTTATAACCTGACCCCCTGTTTTATAAAACACCCATTCCCTTCTTTTCTAACGATTTTCTGACCAAAAATAGAGAGAGAAGAAGAGAGTTCTTGAGAGAGAGGGTTTCAACATCATCCAATTTGATTTTCCAAAATCACTCAAGCCCGGAAATCATCGAGTTATTGTCGTCCTCTTCACTCAAAGAGGTAAGTCTTCACCCTATTTCCCCAATTTCTCAGATTTTGTGTAAGAATAAAACACACATAGGTTGGTTCTTGAAAATAAAAAGTGAAATCTTGCATGCATGTGAGTTAAACCCCGTAATCTAGTAAAGGAAAAAACAAGTTTGGGTAATTATTCTCAAAAAGGGGTTAGTAATCTAAAGGGTCACACAGTGTTCGATAAAATGCTCAATTGAGTACAAGATTCCTAATTCTAAGTGAAATATGTCACATTGTGGAATAGATTGACGGTGCTAGATGGTCCGGTGAATTGTGATAGAAATTAAAAAGGGGACGACTCGAGGTATGTATGGCTAACTTTAATCTTCGTAGAGTCACCTTGTTGGTCTCCGAACATTCGGTATAAGTTTCTTGTTGAGTATATGTGAATTGATTGTCCGGTCGTGTTGAGGTGTGAAATTTCATTCTCTGATTTTTCTTAGTCGACTATCGTGATAATTGAAATTGTGAAAGGTGATTTCTATTTGATTACTCTATCATGTGCAAGGTTCGTTAAATTCTTGAGTATGTTGGTATGAAAGAGAGGTAAAGAACTCAAATTTGTAAATGCATCAAAGTGACAAGGGATGTGTGACAAGTGATGAAAGGAAGTTGTGAATTGATCTAATTGAACTAAATAACCATGGAAATATCGTATATGACTCATTGTTGGCAAGGTTTATTGTGGCTTAACTTCATATGGATTGTTGGTTGTAATGAATTTATATTTTTATTGGTGAGCATCTTTGTGGTTGAATTAATGGATGATAAAGACTATTGTGAACACATGATTGGTTGGGTATTATGAAATTGTACTCTTGATGATATGAAACCCTGTGATTTAATTGTGGGCTGTTATTGTTTGCCATGAAATGTGACGGTCCGGTTGGATCGGGTTGCACGCCGCAACACGAAATAATAAGGGTGGAGAGGTAACAAGGGTGGAGTGTAAATTTTATGGTGGGATCAGGTTTCACGCCGCAACACGAAGTAATAAGGGTGGAGAGGTAACAAGGGTGGACTGTAAATTGTACGATGGGATCGGGTTGCACGCCGCAACACGAAGTAATAAGGTTGGAGAGGTAACAAGGGTGATCTGTAAACTGTATGGTCGGACCGGGTTGCACGCCGCAACACGAAGTAGTAAGGTTGGAGAGGTAACAAGCTGAAATGTAATAAAGCTGAAATGTGATTGTGTTGAAATAAGAATCCGTGAGGCTCTCAATTGTATTTGTTTCTGTATCATTGTGCACTATGTGTTGGTTCCTTTAACTGCTTTCTCTCTGTGCATCTCTTGATTTTACTTTGAGTAAAGTTTGCTTATACATACTAGTGCTATTCCACAGTACTAACATCCCTTTTGCCACGGGCACTACATCTTTTATATGGATGTAGGTGGGTCCATAGCAGGTAGCTCAGCTTGCCGTTAGTGGTGCCTCCTCTTCATATTTCAGCAGTACTGGTGAGCCCCACTTCCTCCCGGGGCCGTGTGTAATTCATGCCATCTCTTTTGGGTCTGTTATGTATTGTAAGGTATAGCCGGGGCCTTGTTGCCGGCATGTATTGTATAAACTCCTAGTATTCGTAGAGGCTCCGTAGACATAACGTGGGTGTATATATATGTATTTTGGGTAGTAACTGTACGTATTCGGAATCGTGGTCCATATTGGAAAGTTGTGTATGTATTGTGTATGTTTTTGGGAATCAATTGTTGAAATGCTAAAAGAGAAATGAACTTAAGTTTGTAAATCCACGCTTAAATCCTAAGTTGTTATTTCATATGGAATATGGTGCATCATATATACGGGGGAAACACGTTGGGTAGGAAAGGCAATCTAGGTCCACTTGACCGGGTTTACTCGGTTAGCTGCCGGTCTCGTCCCTCGATTTTGGGGCGTGGTAAACTTGGTATCAGAGCTTAAGGTTTTAAAAGTGTCCTAAGATGTCTCGGAGCTGTGTCTAGTAGAGACCTTCTTATTAGTGTGTTTTCGACCACATCTATAATTAGGTGGCTGAATGGACATTTGGGAAAGTATCCTTTTATTGCTATTCTATATCTTGCGATGTGGTGGAAGGTGAGGTTGTCTATATCGTGAATTGTTCCAAATTTCAGTAAATGGCACCCAAGAAGAGAGCTCTACTCGGCCTAGAGGCCAATGCCACGCCAGGAGTGGCCGTGAATTCTTTATCTGATGGTGCGGGTGAGAATGATTCCTCGCCCCTGAATCTGCCCTACTCTTCCATCCCAGGCCAGGATATTCCTATTCCTGCTCTAGTGGAGGGTGCTACAGTCCCTCCCCCTGATGTTCCTGATCCTTCTTCAGTCCCAGCTTCCGGTCCCGGTATTTTTTATGGGGACCTCAAGGAGCTATTCAGATGTTAACCCAGTTAGTGGCCTCCCAGGACCAAAGATCACATGCTACCCCTGCATCCTCTAGCGAGCAAGGGGATTCTTTGGGTTCCAGGGTCAACCAGTTTCTGCGGTTAGCCCCTCCAGAGTTCACATGCACTGACCCAGAAGCTGACCCTCGGGAGTTCATTGATGAGATGTACAAGACCCTCCAGGTTATGAGGGCTACTGAAACCAAGGGGGTTGAGATGGCTTCCTATCGATTGAAGAGAGCGGCATATTCGTGGCTTGAAATGTAGGAGAGTTCCCGTGGAGAGGGGAGCCCTCCGGCGAGGTGGGAGGAGTTTGTGGATGCCTTTATGGATCATTTCTTGCCTGCCGAGATTATGGGAGCCCATGCTACAGAGTTTGAGGCCCTCAAGCAGGGAAACATGAGTATGTGGGAGTATCATATTGACTTTGTGCGCTTGTCCAAATATGTTGTTCGCATGGTGTCTACTATGGAGGCTAGAGTTCGTCGGTTTGTTCAGGGCCTTGGTCCCATAGTTATTAATGAAGCTGCTACAGTTTCCTTGCATTCGGATATGAATTACGGGAAAAAAGTGGGATTCGCCCAGGCCTACAGAGACTTGGAAATTGAAGATAAGGATGGAGAGAGAGAGCAGTAGTAGGGCCCAGTCAGCGGGCAACCCTAGGAGCTCAGTTGGAGGTGTGAGATCAGCCCTTGGGAGAGGATCATCAGGGCCATCTCAGTCATATGCTCAGTCCTCAGCCAATGCGCCGCCATTAGGGCACAGGTATCAGCAGGGAGGTCATTTTGGACCCGGTTCAGATAGCAGGAGGTTCCATCAGTCGGGTCGTTCAGGTGAGAGGTTCCAACAGCAGCTGAGGGTCCCATGCCCTAAGTGTGGGAGATTTCACACTGAGCCTTGTTACTTGGATATACCGGTATACTATAGAAGAGGAGAGAGAGGCCATATCCAACGAGACTGTCGCGCACCCAGTTAGGGCGCGAGAAGGGGTACTGCTCAGCTATCCAGCTCTTCAAGCGCTACATCTTCAGCACGCCTTCCAGCTCCAGTAGGGCACGGTACAGTTAGGGGTGGAGCACGGGGTCGAGGGGGACCCAGTCGGTTCTATTCTTTGAGTGGTCGCCAAAATGCGGAAGCTTCCCCAGATGTTGTCACAGGTATTCTGACTGTTCAGTCACATGATGTTTATCCTCTTATTGATCCCGAGTCTTCTTTGTCATATGTTACTCCATTTATTGCTTCAATTTTTGGGATAGAACCCGAACAGCTTCATGAGCTGTTCTCTGTGTCGACTCCGGTTGGTGATTCTATTACAGCCGCACGAGTCTATAGGAATTGTGTTGTCACGGTGTGTGGTCAGGATACCACGACCGATCTTATCGAGCTAGAAATGGTAGTTTTGATGTTATCATGGGAATTGATTGGTTTTACCCGTGCTATGCTAAACTCGACTGCCGAACCAGAATTATGAGGCTCGGGTTTCCTAATGAGCCAGTTATCGAATGGAAGGGGAATGATGTTGTGCCAAGGGGTAGGTATATTTCCTACCTTAAGGCCTCAAAAATGATCAGGAAAGGGTGACTCTATCATTTGGTTCGGGTTGCGGACACCACCTCAGAGGTACCTGCCCCCGAGTCTGTGCTGGTTGTGAACGAGTTTCTTGAAGTGTTTTCGGACGAGCTTCTTGGGATTCCGCAAGATAGAGAGGTTGATTTCGGGATTGATATATTGCCAGATACGCAGCCAATATCTATTCCATATTACTGAATGGTGCCAGCAGAATGAGAGAGTTAAAAGAACAATTGAAAGATCTATTGGAAAAAGGTTTCATTCGGCCAAGTGTGTCTCCTTGGGGTGCACCGATTCTTTTTGTCAGAAAGAAAGACGGATCGCTTCAGATGTATATTGATTATCGGCAGCTCAACAAGGTCACATCAAGAATAAATACCCATTGCCTCGGATAGATGATTTGTTCGACCAGTTGCAAGGTGCTAAGTTCTTCTCAAAGATTGATTTACGGTCTGGGTATCACCAGTTAAAAATCAAGGAGCAGGATATTCCTAAGACGGCCTTCAAGACTCGATATGGGCACTTTGAATTTCTGATAATGTCTTTGGGCTAACCAACGCCCCGACATATTTTATGGACCTTATGAATCAGGTTTTCAAACTATTTCTCGACTCCTTTGTGATTGACTTCATTGACGATATTCTTGTTTATTCACGGAGTCAGGAGGATCATGTTAATCACCTTAGGGAAGTTCTGCAGACTCTTCATCAACACCAATTGTATGCAAAGATTTCAAAGTGTGAGTTTCGGCTAAAAATCAGTAACCTTTTTGGACCATGTTGTTTCCAGGGAAGGGATTCGGGTTGATCCCCAAAAGATTGCAGCGGTAAAGGATTGGCCTAGGCCAACGACCCCGATAGAGATTCGCAGTTTCTTGGGTCTAGCTGGGTATTATCGGAGGTTTGTGGAGGGATTCTCTACTCTCGCCTCCCCATTGACTAAGCTGACGCAGAAATCAATTAAGTTTCAGTGGTCCGATGCATGTGAAAAGAGTTTTCAGGAATTAAAGTCGAGATTGAATTCGGCACCAGTGTTGACCTTGCCAGAAGGTTCAGAGGGATTTGTGGTTTATTATGATGCTTCGAGGGTTGGTTTGGGGTGTGTGTTGATGAAATGTGGTAAAGTTATAGTGTATTCTTCAAGGCAGCTCAAGAATCATGAGAAGAATTATTCGACGCATGATTTAGAGCTCGCAGCGTTTGTGTTTGGATTGAAAATCTGGCGGCATTATCTTTATGGTGTCCATGTGGACGTGTTCAAAGACCATAAGAGTCTTCAGTATTTATTCAAGCAGAAGGAGTTGAACTTAAGGCAGCGGAGGTGGCTAGAATTGCTCAAGGACTATGATATGAATATTTGGTACCATCCGGGGAAGGCGAATGTGGTAGCCGACGCTCTTAGTCGGAATTCCATAGGTTGCTTGGCACATTTGGAAGCCGGTCAGAGGATTTTGGCTTGGGAAGTTTATCAGTTGGCTAGTCTGGGGGTTTTTCTTTCGACCTCAGACGAAGGGAATGTCATGGTGCGTAATGGAGGAGAATCTTTGGTTGTAGCAGAAATCAAGGGAAAGCAATTCAGGGATCCGGCTTTGGCATAATTGAGGGAAGCAATTTTGAATCACAAGACTTCAGCATTCTCCCTCGGGAATGATGATGGTGTCCTGCGGTTTCTAGAGAGGTTATGTGTTCCAGATATGGATGATCTTCGGGAAAGAGCGATGCCAGAGGCTCACAACTCCAGGTATTCAGTACACCTAGGTTCTACGAAGATGTATCATGATCTCAATGAGATTTATTGGTGGAATGGTATGAAGAGGGGTGTGGCGGACTTTGTGGCTAGGTGTCCTAATTGTCAGCAAGTGAAGGCCGAGCATCAGAGGCCTGGTGGCTAGGTGTCCGACTTTGGGTCTGTTATGTATTGTAAGGTATAGCCGGGTGCGGGCAAGTATTGTATAAACTCCTAGTATTTGTAGAGGCTTCGTTGAAGTGATGTGGGTGTATATATATGTATTTTGGGTAGTAACTGTACGTATTCGGAATCGTTGTCCGTATTGGAAAGTTGTGTATGTATTGTGTATGTTTTTGGGAATCAATTGTTGAAATGCTAAAAGAGAAATAAACTTAAGTTTGTAAATACACGCTTAAATCCTAAGTTGTTATTTCATATGGAATATGGTGCATCATATATACGGGGGGAACACATTGGGTAGGATAGGCAATCCAGGTCCACTTGACCAGGTTCACCCGGTTAGGTGCCGGTCTCATCCCGAGGTTTTGGGGCGTGGCAGTGGTATAGACTATTACTTGAGGATTTGCATATTTTGTGATTATGAGAATTCACTCCTGTGTTGTTATGGTTCTCTTGAATTGAGTTAAGTAAAAGGTTTCTATGTGATAAAGTGCTTACCTTATTAGTGGTTCAGGAGTTATGACAAGATTCCTGTGCGATTGCATATTGGCATATTAGGTGCAGTGAACGGTATGAAATTTGGAAGCGAGGATCAAGGTAGCAGTTCGGTGTGGGAAAGGATGTCACGAGCTTGGATGATCAAGGAAATGGATTTGGATGTTTAGAGTAAGCTGGTATTGTCATCAACATCACCTGAGATCGGTGGTTGTGTATGAGGCGTTGTGTTCTGGTTGCAGATTTCTTGGTAGGTTTTACAGCAGTTGTGTGGCTGGTGGTATGGAGGTGCAAACTTGTTATCTAGTGCATTAGGGCGTGGAAGGGTATTCCACACAAAGATTGTATGAGTGTGACATGTAGTCACTTGATTGATTGAAGATTCAGACCAAGTATAAAGAAGTATAATATTGTTTATTTGAGAGTTTATGCCTGGAGGGCGCCCGGTTCATTTGGTTGCCGATGTAGGGGTTTTGCTCCAGCTGTGATGGTTGTTCTTGCATTTTATGAGGAAAGGTGGGTTATTGTTGACCCAGGTAAGGCTATTAGCCTAGCTCGATGTGAGCGGAATCGGCTTGCAGGTTGTGAATGGATGTTAATATAATTATGCGCTCCATAAGAGTCAGGTGTGCTCATTTCAGTATAGCACTTCTCATGGACAGGTATTAGAACATTAGATGTCGTTCCATCCTCGTCCATTTCATGTAATATTATGATTGTGCCGTGTGAGTTGCGAAACAGCTTGATAGTTTCTTATGTATTGAGATTCAGCATAGTGATGATGTTATGTGAGCAGGATAGCTCTTGAGATTCAGATTATATATATCGCACCTCAACTATGCTTGAGTTTTGTAGCGTATGGCTCTATCAGTCTCCCTAGGATGGTATTATGCACTTAGCGTGCTTGTGACCGATATTCGATATTTTGTGGTAATGAGCAATTTAGCTCGATGTGTATCTCCTTACGTGAATTTTCTTTTGGGTGGATCAGGTGGCACGCCGCCACGGTTATGTTATTTGGACCAGGTTGCGCGCCGTAACAGTGTGATGTTGAGTACATTCCCCTATACTTATTTTTTCTTGTGTTTTACTTTCTATTTTCTGAGAAAAGTTCATATTAGTTGCGGGAGTCAAGTAGTCCCTTCCTGAGTCATTTCCTCATGTATCGTGATCGAGTTGTGGCCTATTGGCGCATTATGGCATCATGTGAGGTTGTTGGTCATGTTTGGGGTGACTTGTTGTCTGAGCAGTTCATACTGGGTGAGACGAGATTTATCGGATCAGGGATCAATGTGATAAGATTGTGTGAAGTATATTAAAGAACAAATACCATTAGTTAGTTCGGAATGAAGTGATGATTCTAGGATAGAGAAGAGGTTCAATGATTTGTTGACTCTGCAGTTAGTTGTAAGCTTCTACACATCTCCTCTGTTGCGGTGGTAGCGTAAGCGTTATAGCAGGACTTATGTAGAAGTCATGAGGTGCATTGGGAGCATCAGATTCGTGGAATTTTGGCTATTAAGGTCAGGAAATGTCGTTATGGTTAAATGGCGAATTATGCGGTGTTTGGTGCTAATTCGGCAAAGGCATGCAATCATGTTCTGGTACCTCGGGTAGTGATTGATTCGGTGTTCATGTATTGGAAACAGGCCTGGTAAAGAATTTTGGGAGTTGGAAACGGGTTCTGAGCTTATGGTATGGATAAAGGAGGATACCTTCGGATATGATCGGGCTAATGCGCTCAGCTGAGTGATGGAAGTAAAGGTAGGTGCACGAAGTATTAACGGTGATTTTAGATAACTCAGAGCAGTTCTTGGCACGTTTGAGGACGAACGTATGTTTAAGTAGGGGAGAATGTAACGACCCGACCGGTCGTTTTGAGCTCCAACGCGTCGTTCGGAGATTTTAGGCCATGAGCAGCTTCATTTCAGGTATTATGACTGGTAGGTGTGGTCAGGAATGAATTTTTGAAAGTTCGGAATCGAATTAGAAAGAAAGTTCTCATTTCGGAAGCCTTAAGTTGGAAGAATTGACTAAGATTGGATTTTTTAGTAAACGGCCTCAAAATCAAGATTTGAAGGTTCCAGCAGGTTCGTATGATGATTTTGGACTTAGGCATATGTTCAGAGCGGGTTTTGGATGACCCGAGAGCGCTTCGGCGCACCTTACAGAAATTAGCATTTTAGAAGAATTTCATAAGTCTGGGTTGAAGTGCATTTCGCTGATATTGATGTCCGTTTGGGATTCCGAGTCTGGGAATAGATTTGTATGGTGACTCTGGAGTTGGGAGCGCGATTAGAAGTGAATTCGGAGGTCTGTAGGTCATTTTGAAGTCATATGGCTAAAGATAGAAATTTGAATTTGAGAAATCCGACCAGAAGTGGAAATTTTGATACCGGGGTCGGAATGCGATTCTGAAAGTTGGAGCAGGTCCGTAATGTTAAATGTGACTTGTGTATATTTGGGGTCAATCGGACGTGATTTGATACGTTTCGACATCAAATGTAGAAGTTTGAAATTTCAAAGTTCATAAAGCTTGAATTGGAGTGCGATTCGTGGTTTCACCGTTGTTTGATGTGATTTGAGGCCTCGAGCAAGTCCGTGGGATGTTATAGGACTGAGTCGTGTGATTGGACAGGGTCCCGGGGGCCTCGGGTGTGTTTCGAGATAATTTCAGATCATTTTTCCATGGATTGCAGCTGCTATTTTCTGGTGCAGCTAGTGTACATTGCGATCGCGGTCATTGGTATGCGATCGCGAAGAAGGAAAATTTGAGGGCTGGAATTTGGCTTATGCGATCGCAGGTAGGGGAGCACGATCGCGAAGAGGAAATTGGAGGCTACTGGATTTTGGCTTACACAATCGCACATTGCATTTTGAAAGCTGTTGGATTCTTGGCTTATGAGATCGCGGGTGGAGGGATGCGATCGCATAGAAGGGTCGTTTGGTTAGTGAAGTGTTTTAAAACGGGTTTTGGCCATTTCTTCTCATTTTTCTCTTGTTTGGGAGATTTTTGGAGAGCTTCAAGTGGGGATTTTCGTCATCTATGTCAAGGTAAGTTGTTTCTACTCATTTCAAGTTAAATACAAGGTTTATACATGGATTTGAACATGAAAATTTGTGGAAAAGTTGGGAATTTTGAAGAAAAACCTAGAGTTTGCATTCTTGGATTTTGACCACGAATTTGAGCATGAAATTAAGAGTAAATTATATATTGGAGTTAGTAAAGTCATGCGTAATCTTTATCTTCAAAAAATTTAGGAATCAAGGCACGTGGGCCTGGGGGCAATATTGTTAACTTTTCGAGCGGAATTGGGAATTTATATAAATTGAATTGTTATAAGTACTAGAGTACATTTTCATTGGTTTGCCGTTATTTGGCTAGTTTGAAGCGTTGTGCATCGATTTGAGTCATCGGGAGGGCTTGGAAGCCGGTTATGAAACTTCAAAGTGAGGTAAGTCTCCTTTCTAACCTTGTAAGAGGGAATTGTCCCCATAGGTGAAATAATTGAATATGTGTTACTATTTGTGGGGGCTACGTACGCACGACGTGATAGGAGTCCGTGCGTAGCTACTATTATGCTTATGTGCGGGTAATCTAGGACCCAGAAGCATGTTTTATTTTCCATACTTGTAACTTATTTAATGAATATGGAAATAATTAAACCTCATCGAACTTGGTAAATAAATTTTCTGGAAAATTTTTAAATACTATCTCCACATCCATTAAAAGAGAATTTTATCACTTCTTTGGGTCATTGCTTTCCTGGTAAAATGTGAATTATTATGTGAATGTGTGTATCTATGAGTACCTGAGTCGCATGTATGATTCGCGAGCAGGGTAACTCTATTATTTATATATGGCCGCGTCGCATGATCGATTCGCGAGTGGGGTAATAGATATATCTATGGTTCGAGCCGTTCGACCCTTCGGCAGTCCATAGTTTATATTTATCGTTGATTCGAGCTGTTAGACCCTCGATATTGCTTGCACGTGATATTTGCTGCATACTTTCTGTGATTGTTAACTGTCTACCGGCCTAGAATTATAAATTGTCAACTGAAATGACGAAGATTCTAAAGTTGAAAAATGTGAAAAAAAGTTGCTATTTCCTATCACTACTCGTTAATTACCTATGATTTCCATGCTTAGTGTCACCCTTGATTTTTATTAGATTGACCTCTAGCAAGTATCAAATTCGACCTCTCGTCACTACCTCTTCGTTGCGGGATAGTTACTGAGTACACGTTGTGTCCGTACTCATACTACACTTGTTGTGCATTTTTATTGCACAGGTACACGTATATCTACTGGCCCCGCTTGGCATCGTGGCATGGTTGATATGGGGACTTGGGCGAGCTGCACCTCTCGAGACGACCCGCAGCCGGCAGAGTCTCCCTCAGATGTATTGTATTGTACTTTATTTCTTTGTCCAGTTTGTATTCCGGACAATATTGTAACACATGTGTACCTCCTAGAAATTTTTCTCATGCACTTGTGACACCGGGTTCTGAGATGACTTTGGGATGTATTTGTCGATTGAATTATTTAAAATATTGTTGTTTACTCAGTAACTTTATTTGATCTTTATATAATGAAATAAAAATTCAAGATTTTCAAAAAAAAAAAAAAATATATATATATATATATATATATAATAGGAACTTAATTAACTAATGAGGATTGGCTTGCCTGACTGTGGTGTCCGGCGCCATTACGACCTTAATGGATTTTGGGTCGTGACATTCCACTACATAATTTAAATTATGTTGAACCTCAAAGCATTGAATGTCACTATAAAAAGAGGCTTTATATCTCTCAACAACAAGTAGAAGCATTGACCTAACTATAGAAATACCATTACTACACTTAAAATTCTGAGTAGAAAAATCAAAGCTAGGATTCCCTAACTGAGTTTTTGATTTCTTTCCGGTTTCGAGATCACATTGATTGAAGTTTGAGTTTTTCTTATTAAAAGGCAATGAAAGGCTCTCGTTTGGTTGGCTGCTCAAAAGAAGTTCAGTGAACCTTGACCTTTCTTCTCTTTCAATCATCTAATTGAAATCATGCTTATTTTGTTGTTTTCAGTTAGTTGCCTTTATTTGTGATAAGTTATTGTTAATTGTCTCTATGTATTTGTTATTTGTTCATGATTGATTATCAAACTTTATAGTCATATGCTTGTTTAACAATTGAAAACAAGATCATGTACTAATCGATTACTCTTGTAATCTTAAATATGTCTTTGAGTAGTCTTTGTATTGTTGAGTTTATGTGATTAATAAAGAACTTCAAATGATTCCATGTATTTATCTTAACTTTAGACCTCCCTAATGTTCTATTGTGGCTCTCATGTATGCTATACTAATTTTTCTTAATATTATTTGTACTTTTGAAATGACTTACTTGATAAAGTAACCTAAATGGATATGAATCCTTTAATGATAAAGACATGATTGTCACTCTTAGCTTGGGTACATCATGCTCACATCATTTGAATGAATTCCTTCCTTCTTATATGCTTCTAAACTAATTGGATCCTTATACTTACCCTTGTCATGACTAAGACTCCATACTTAACTTGTATAACAGATCTTTAATGCAATGCTTTCATTGTCTTTGTCTGAAACTTCTATATAGTGATATTGTTAGTTTGATCTCATAATACTCAACCATGTTGGTCATGTTGTGATCATGTAAGCTTGTCCTATGTATGTTTTTGAATGCTATCATTGGGATTTCTACACTCAGTTTGTTCTTGAACAAGTTCTGCTTGCCTTACATGCTCATGTTTGTGCCCCTGATATCACTTAACTTTGTTAAGCCCATATAAGTTAACTGTAGACCACTTATAAACTTAGTATAGATCCTCTTATGTTTGTCTGCCTTGTTTAAGTGTAAAAATGTGTATTTAACTTTTAATGAGCCTAGAATGAATGAGAGATTTCTCCAGAGGTCATATCACTTGTTTAAGTATAGACAAATTTATTTCCTTATCCCTGTCTTTAAGGATTCTAAAGTGGATTGTTAACTCCTATACTTAGTGAGAAGTGAAGTTCTAATCTATGTGTAGACTTTCATTAAGTGTAGACATGTCTAAGTATGTGACTGCAGTTGAGAATTCTTATAAGTGTAAACCTGCCAGTGGGACTAGCAAGGTTAACATACATGATATCTCCTTTATCCCCTCATACTACATGGCTTGGTTGTTCTGAGTTCCTGTATTGGCCTGTTGATGCTCTTATTGCTTGTGTCAAAACCCAAAGTCTGTACGAGGTCGAGACTTCACCTAACGTTACTGTTAGGCAAGCCCACAAGCAAAACTACTATTTATTTATCCCTTTTTAACATATTTTTAATTACACTAAATTTCATGCAACGGTGATAGGTCTTCTTAAACAAAATATCAATATAATAAGTACATAGTCTATTGTGATAGAAGTGACAATTACAGCAGTACGAAAGTGCTACAAATTCCAAAACCCGGCGTCAGAAGTACATGAGAAATCTAGGGATATACAAAACTACTAAGACTCTAGGTAATATACATAATCAAATCATGAAACTTAAAAACTTCTAAAAATACTTCTGCGCGTCTGATTCCTATCAAATCAACTTGGAATGATGCCGAATTTTGCATGTAAGTCTGAAATCACCATACGGAACTATGCTGAGGATTAGAATTCCAAATAAACCTCGATAATACCAAAGTCTACTCCAAATGAAACTTAAAGAACTCGGAAAACCTTCAATGTGCCAACTTTCAATATTAAGCAATGAACTGCTCCTGGGTCATCTGAAACTCGATCCGAACACACACCCAAGTCCAAAATCATTATACGAACCTATTGGGACCATCAAATCCTAGTTCTGAGGTCGTTTACTCAAAATGTTGACTCAAATAAAACTTCACAATTTTAAGCCATTATTAAGGTACTAAGTGTTATGATTTCAACCCTAACCATTCCAAACCTGAACTAACCATTTCCGCAAGTCATAAAATGGTAAAAGCACATGCGGGGAGTCTTAATTAGGGGAATGGATATCTAGAAAACAAAATGACCGGTCGGACATTATCCACCTCTTAAACAAACATTCGCCCTTGAATGGGTATAGAGTCATACCTAGAGTGTTGAATATGTGTGGATGTTTTCTCCGCATGTCCTACTCAGTCTCCCAAGTCACCTCCTCGACTGGTTGACCCCTCAACTGAACCTTTACCTCAGAAATCTTCTTAGACCTCAACTAGTGAACCTGCCTGTCAACAATGGAAAATGGCTCTTTCTCATAACCCAGGCTCTCATCTAGCTAAACTGTGTTGTACTCTAACACATGAAAATTGTCGGCATGTTACTTCCGGAGCATAGACACGTGGAAAACCGGATGAACACCCAATTTATGGGAGATAAAGCAAGCTCATAAGAAACCTTCCCAACTTGCCTCAACACCTCAAATGGACATATAAACATTGGGCTCAACTTGCCCTTTTTCCTGAACGTCATGATTTCCTTCATCAGCGATACTTTAATGAGAACCTTCTCGCTCGTCATAAATGGCAAATCACAAGCCTTCTGATCTATGTAACTCTTCTCTCTGGATTCTTTTGTGTGAAGTTGCTCTTAGACTTCAAGAGTAGCTAGGATGATCATTTACCACTCGTAGAATTTCCCTACAACAACAGTTATCATGCAAGCATTCAGATGGAACCATTCGAAGCTTTGTACGGTTGGATATGTAGATCCCCCATTGGATGGTTCGAGATTGGGGAAACCGAGTTGATAGGGCCAGACCTCGTGCATCAGGATATGGAGAAGGTTAAGATCATCAAGGAGGGGTTGAAAACTTCCCAAAATTGTTAGAAGTTCTATTCAGATGTGTGTCTCAGGGATTTTGTGTTCAAAGAGGATAATTGGGTATTCATGAAAGTTTCCACATGAAGGGTATAATGCGGTTTGGTAAGAAAAGGGAAATTGAGTCTGGGGTATGTTGGACCGTACATAATCATTCAGAGGATTGGTCAGGTGGCTTACATGCTAGAACTGCCTCCAGAGATGTCTTTAGAGCACCCTGTGTTTCACGTATCGTTGTTGAAGAAGGTGGTTGGAGATTCATCACTTATTGTTCCGGTTGAGACTAATGAGGTTAATGAGTAATTGACTTATGAATAAATTCCAGTTGCCATTCTTTATAGGCATGTCCGTAAGCTGAGAAATAAAGAAATTGCCTCCGTGAAAGTACTATGGCGAAATCAACAGGTTGAAGACGCCGCCTGGGAGGCCGAGGAGGAGATGAAGAAGAAGTACCCTCACTTGTTTGAATAGCTATGTAATAGATCCTATGAAAGTGTTCTCTATATATTATGTTTCCCATGTACAACTTATGTCAAGGATACTCCTTCTTGGTAATGTAATGTTTATAGAAATGTCATCTACCCAATTCACCCATGAAAAAAGGGAAGACACATTTCATTAATTAGACAGTAAGAGGTCATATGAATAACGCCAGTTCATTTCCATTAGTTACGTCATTAATAAGTCTCCAAAATAGTACACTATACATTCATAGTTGAAGTGGTACATATGATACAATTACACAATTTTCAGTTTAACTTTCCCAAAACTAAATAAAACCCACACTACGCCTACGGAGCCTCTAATAGAAACAAAAGAGTGCTATGACAGTACCGGCAATAGGCCCCGGATATACCTCAAAATAATATGTAAAGAAGACAAGAGATACGAGACCCCAAAATGAATTGGGTTCACCAAGTCAGCTGAGGAGAGGGTGTGCTGCTATCACGGATTAACACCATCTGTTATGGAACCACATGTGTCCATTAAGGATGCAACGCCCCCGGAAAAAAAGGACGTTAGTACATATGTAATAGTACTAGTATGTAAAACTAAACCCCTCCCCCACCCCAATAGAACGAGTAACAGTAAACAGAGAAGGAAACATGAGATCAATAAGAGATTCAAATAGTACCAAGGTGCCAAGTTAGGGGAAAGGTAAAATTTCAAGTAAGTTCCAATATTTTTAACTTGGGAGATCTTTATCACCAATACACCACCGTATTTTTAGCACGGATTCCGATCTCCGCCCAACCAGCTAAGTCGTATCACCTCGAGACATCCACTCACAATACCACCATGTGCGTGGCATGGCGTCCAATCTCATCCCGATCGGCTAGGCCGTCTCACCATAATGATGTGTGGGTCAACATCACATCACATCTCGCTAGAAAAAATATCATCCCCTTTAAGGGGAAACAACTTAACACATCAATCTCATCCCATGTAAGGGGAAACAACCTCATCACTTTAACACGGGGGTTTACCCCTCAATCACTCTTACACCGGCACGTGTAGTTTCGGGGTTAGGTTATTTGGACCTGCCCTTCCTCGGTAACTAAACGATACTCCCATAATATTCATTATGTAGAGGGATTTACCACTCATTTAAAATCCGTTACATGCCTCTTTGTTCCATTGGCACTAATGGCCCCAAAATGTAATATTATTCTTGGCACGTTGTTCGTATTTAATATTTAATGCTTACAGTTCCACTTTTAGACATCATCACGGATTGTCAACAACAAATGTTTCCATTCAAGGCTCAAAGTAAACATTCGAGCAATTAAAGGTCTTAGGCACATGTGATTTCTTACAGAACTTGACATGATAGCTTTTATATAATCACGTTTTTAAGTCCTACCATATTAACACATATCCCATACTTAAATCACATTCTCAAATCATAACACAACATAACAAGAACATTTGGAATACACATTGAATACATATATCTTTTTATACAAGGATTATTTGGAAGAATCAATTTATAATGAGCACACGAGACTTACAAGGACAATGCGGGGTTCTGTAAAGACCCGTAAAATTTCAATGTCTAAAATAATGCTCGAATAGGTCCTTGTGCTGTTATATTTGTAGAAATTCTTAAAACGATCCTATTTTGATTAAAAAGTATCCCAGAACTTGAAAGATTAAATTTTCCAGAAATTTCGTGTTATGCGACGCACTATGCGATCGCATAACAGGTATGCGTACCGCATAGTGCTTGCATACCAGGACAGTTTCTTGTCCATTTTGAGGACAGCTATGCGGCCTAGAATGCGATCATATTTCACGATTGTGGGCCGCATAGTTGTCGTATTCTTGCCTCATTGTTTTTGCGAGGGAGGTTATGCGACGCACTATGCTATCGCATAATAGGTATGCAGACCGCATAGTGATCGCATACCTGGGCAGTGTCGTTCCCATTTTGGCCCATTTGAAGGGCAACTATGCGACAGGAATGCGGACCGCATAGCAGGAATGCGATCACATTCCTGACCGCAATTCTGTGTCGGGGCTCCTATTTTCTAAATTTAAAACCCGATCCCCTGTTTTATAAAAAACCCTTCGCTTCACTTTTAACGATTTTCTGACCAAAAATAGAAAGAGAAAAAGAGAGTTCTTGAGAGAGAAGGTTTCAACATCATCCAATTTGATTTTCCAAAATCACTCAAGCCCGAAAATTATCGAGTTATTGTCATCTTCTTCATTGAAAAGAGGTAAGTCTTCACCTTATTTCCCCAATTTCTCAGATTTTAGGTAAGAATGAAACACACATAGGTTGGTTCTTGAAAATAAACAGTTTAAATCTTGCATGCATATGAGTTAAACCCCGTTATCTAGTAAAGGGGAAAACCAGTTTGGGTAATTATTCTCAAAAGGGGGTTAGTAGTTTAAGGGGTCACATAGTGTTTGATAAAATGCTCAATTAAGTACAAGATTCCTAATTCTAAGTGAAATATGTCACATTGTGGAATAGATTGACGGTGATAGACGGTCCGGTGAATTGTGATAGAAATTAAAAGGGGACGACTCGAGGTATGTATGGCTAACTTTAATCTTCGTAGAGTCACCTTGTTGGTGTCCAAACATTCAGTGTGAGATTCTTGATGAGTATATGTGAATTGATTGTCCGGTTGTGTTGAGTTGTGAGATTTAATTCTCTGATTTTCTTAATCGACTATCGTTATAATTGAAAATGTGAAAGGTGATTTCTATGTGATTACTCTATCATGTGCAAGGTTCGTTAAATGCTTGAATATGTTGGTATGAAAGAATGGTAACAAACTCAAATGTGTAAATGTATCTAAGTGATAAGGGTTGTGTAACAAGTGATGAAAGGGAGTTGTGAATTGATCTAATTGAACTGAATGACCATGGAAATATCGTATATGACTCATTGTTGGCAAGGTTTATTGTGGCTTAACTTCATATGGATTGTTGGTTGTAATGAATTTATATTCTTGTTGATGAGAATCTTTGTGGTTGAATTAATGGATGATAAAGACTATTATGAACACATGATTGTTTGGGTGTTATGAAGTTGTACTCTTGATGATATGTATCCCTGTGATTAAATTGTGGGTTGTTATTGTTTGCTATGAAATGTGATGGTAAGATGGGATCGGGTGGCACGCCACAACATATGTAATAAGGGTGTGATGTGACTGTATGGTGGGATCAGTTTGCATGCCGCAACAAAAATATAAGGTGGGATCGGGTTGCACGTCGCAACAGAAGTAACAAGGGTGTGATGTGATTGTAAGGTGGGATCGAGTTGCACGCCGCAACAGAAATGTAAGGTGGGATCGGGTTGCACGCCACAACAGAAGTAATAAGGGTGTGATGTGATTGTGAGGCTGGATCGGGTTGCGCGCCACAACAGGGGAAGCAATTGAAATAAGAAATTGTGGAAACCTTATTTGTGATTCTCTGTATCTCTGTGCAATATTTTTTTGGGTTTCTTTAACTGCCTCATATATGTGTATAGTTTGATTTTACGTAGAGTAAAGTTTTTTTATACATACTAGTACTATTCAATGGTACTAACATCCCTTTGGCCGGGGGTGCTACATCTTTTTTATGGATGTATTTGGTCCATAGCAAGTAGCTCAGCTCGCCGTTAGTGGTGCCTCCTCCTCGTCTTTCAGCAGTACTGGTGAGCCCCACTTCCTTCCGGGGCCGTGTGTAATTCATGCCATCTCTTTTGAGTCTGTTATGTATTTTAAGGTATAGCCGGGGTCTTGTTGCCGACAAGTATTGTATAAACTCCTAGTATTCGTAGAGGCTCCGTAGACATGATGTGGGTGTATATATGTATTTTGGGTAATAACTGTACGTATTCGGAATCGTGGTCTGTATTGGAAAGTTATGTATGTTTTGGGAATCAACTGTTAAAATGCTAAAAGAGAAATGAACTTAAGTTTGTAAATCCACACTTGAATCCTAAGTTGCCATTTCATATGGAATATGGTGCATTGTATATACCGGGTTCACCTGGTTAGACGCCGGTCTCATCCCTCAATTTTGGGGCGTGAAAAACTTGGTATCAGAGCCTAAGGTTTTAAAAGTGTCCTAGGATATCTAGGAGCATTGTATAGTAGAGCCCTTCTTATCGGTGTGTTGTTGACCACATCTATAATTAGGGGGCTGCATGGACATTTAGGAAAGTACCCTTTTATTGCTACTATATATCGTGCGATGTGGTAGAAGATGAGGTCGTCTATCTCTAACTCGTGCATTGTTCCAATTTTCAGTAAATGGCACCCAAGAAGAGAGCCCGACTCGGCCCAGAGGCCAATGCCACCCCAGGAGTGTCCGTGAATTCTTTATCTGATGGTGCGGGTGAGAATGATTCCCCGACCCTAAATTTGCCTGACTCTTCCATCCCAGGCCAGGATATTCCTATTCCTGCTCCAGTCCCTCCCGCTGATGTTCTTGATCCTTCTTCAGTCCCAGCTTCCGGTCCCGGTATTTCTGATGGGGACCTCAGGGGAGCTATTCAGATGTTGACCCAGTTAGTGGCCTCCCAGGCCCAAAGATCACATGCTTCCCCAGCACCCTTAAGTGAGCAAGGGGATTCTTCAGGTTCCAGGGTCAACCAGTTTCTGCGGTTAGCCCCTCCAGAGTTCACAGGCACCGACCCAGAGGCCGACCCTCAGGAGTTTATTGATGAGATGTGCAAGACCCTCCGAGTTATGAGAGCTTAGGAGAAAGAGGGGGTTGAGTGGGCTTCCTATCATCTCAAGGGAGCGGTATATTCGTGGTTTGAAAGGTGGGAGAGTTCCCATGGGGAGGGGAGCCCTCCGGTGAGGTGGGAGGAGTTTGTGGATGCTTTTATGGATCATTTCTTGCCTGCCGAGATTATGACATCCTGTGCTACAGAGTTTGAGGCCCTCAAGTAGGGAAACATGAGTGTGTGGGAATATCATATGGAGTTTGTGCGCTTTTCCAAATATGTTGTTCACATGGTGTCTACTATGGAGGCCAGAGTTCGCCGGTTCGTTCAGGTCCTTGGTCCCTTGGTTATTAATGAAGATGCTACAGCTGCCATGCATTCGGATATGAATTTTGGGAAGATAGTGGGATTCGCCCAGGCTATAGAGGCTCAAAAATTGAAGATAAGTATGGAGAGAGAGAGCAGTAGTAGGGCCCGGTCAGCAGGCAACCCTAGGAGCTCAGTTGGAGGTGTGAGATCAACCATTGGGAGAAGATCGTCAGGGCCATCTCAATTATGTGCTCAGTCCTCAGCCAGTGCACCGCCATGAGGGCACAGTTATCAGTAGGGAGGTCATTTTGGACCCGGTTCAGATAGTAGGAGGTTCCATCAGTCGGGTCGTTCAGGTGGGAGGTTCCAGTAGCAGCGGAGGGTCCCATGCCCTAAGTGTGGGAGATTTCATACTGAGCCCTATTACTTGGATATTCCGGTATTCTATAGATGCGGAGTGAGGGGTCATGTTCAGCGATATTGTTGTGCGCCCAGTCAGGGCACAGGTATTGGTGCTGCACAGCCATCCAGTTCTTCAGCCGCTACATCCTCAGCACTCCCTCCAGCACCAGCAGGGCGGGGAGAAGCTAGGGGTAGAGTGCGGGGTCAAGGGGGACCCAGCCGGTTTTATGCTTTCAGTGGCCGCCAGAGCGCCGAGGCTTCTCCAGATGTTATCACAGGTATTCTGACTGTTCAGTCACATGATGTTTATGCTCTTATTGATCCCGGGTCTTCTTTGTCATATGTTACTCCATTTATTGCTTCTAGTTTTGGGATAGAACCCAAACAGCTTCGTGAGCCGTTCTCTGTGTCGACTCCGGTTGGTGATTCTATTACGGTCGTGCGAGTCTATAGAAATTGTGTTTCCACGGTGCATGGTCGGGATACCACGGCCGATCTTATTGAGTTAGAAATGGTAGATTTTTATGTAACTATGGGGATCGATTGGCTCTATTCGTGCTTTGCTGAACTCGACTGCCGAACTAGAACTATGAGGCTTGAGTTTCCTAATGAATCAGTTATCGAGTGGGAGGGAAATAATGTTGTGCTAAGAGGTAGATTTATTTCCTACCTTAAAGCCTCAAAGATGATCAAAAAAGGGTGCATCTACCATTTGATCCGGGTTGCGGACACCACTTCTGAGGTGCCTGCTCCCGAATCTGTGTCTATTGTGAATGAATTTCTTGAAGTATCCGGGCGAACTTCCTTGGATTCCACCAGATAGGGAGATCGATTTTGGGATTGATGTATTGCCAGATATGCAGCCAATATATATTCTACCTTACAGTATGGCGGCAACAGAATTAAGGGAGTTGAAAGAACAATTGAAAGATCTATTAGAAAAATGTTTCATTCAGTCAACTTGTCGCCTTAGGGCGCATCGGTTCTTTTTGTCAAAAAGAAGGATGGATCATTTCGGATGTGTATTGATCATCGGTAGCTCAACAAGGTCACCATAAAGAATAAATACCCATTGCCTCAGATAGATGATTTGTTCAACCAGTTGCAAGGGGATAAGTTCTTCTCAAAGATTGATTTGCGGTCCGGGTATCACCAGTTAAAGATCAGGGAGCAGGATATTCCTAAGACTGCCTTCAGGACTCGTTATGGGCACTTTGAATTTCTGGTAATGTCTTTTGGGCTAACCAACGCCCCAACAGCTTTTATGAATCTTATGAATAGGGTTTTCAAATCGTTTCTCGACTCCTTTTTGGTTGTCTTCATTGACGATATTCTTGTTTATTCGCGGAGTCAGGAGGATCATGCTAATCACCTAAGGGCAGTTCTGCAGACTCTTCATCAGCACCAATTGTATGCAAAGTTTTCAAAATTTGAGTTTTGGATAGAATCAGTCACCTTTTTGGCCATGTTATTTCCAGGAAAGGGGATTCGGGTTGATCCCCAAAAGATTGTAGCGGTGAAGGATTGGACTAAGCTAATGACCCCGACAAAGATTCGTTGTTTCTTAGGTCTAGCTGGGTATTATCGGAGGTTCATGGAGGGGTTCTCTACTCTCGCCTTCCCATTGACTAAGCTAAAGCGTAAAGCAGTTAAGTTTTAGTGGTCCGATGCATGTGAAAAGAGTTTTCAGGAATTAAAGTCTAGATTGACTTCGGCACCAGTGTTGACCTTGCCAGAAGGTTCAGAGGGACTTGTGGTTAATTGTGATGCTTTAAGGGTTGGTTTGGGGTGTGTGTTGATGCAATGTGGTAAATTTATAGTGTATGCTTCAAGGCAGCTCAAGAACCACGAGAAGAATTATCTGACGCATGATTTAGAGCTCGTAGCGGTTGTGTTTGCATTGAAAATCTGGCGGCATTATCTCTATGGGTTCCATGTGGACGTGTTCTCAGACCACAAGAGTCTTCAGTATTTATTCAAACAAAAGGAGTTGAACATAAAGCAACGGAGGTGGTTAGAGTTGCTCAAAGATTATGATATGAATATTTTGTACCATCCAGAGAAGGTGAATGTGGTAGCCGACTCTCTTAGTCGGAAATCTATGGGTAGCTTGGCTCATTTGGAAGCCGGTCAGAGGCTTTTGGCTCGGGAAATTTATTAGTTGGCCAGTCTGGGGCTTTGACTTTCAGCCTCAAACGAGGGGAATGTCGTGGTGCATAATAGAGTGGAGTCTTCGGCTGTAGCAGAAGTAAATGAAAAGAAATTCAGGGATCCGGCGTTGGCACAATTGAGGGAAGCAATTTTGAATCACAAAACTTCAGCATTCTCACTCAGCAATGATGACGGTGTCCTGCGGTGTCAAAAGAGGTTTTGTGTTCCAGATGTGGATGATCTCCCGGAAAGGGTAATGGCAGAGGCTCATTATTCCAGGTATTCCGTACACCCAAATTCTACGAAAATGTATCACGATCTCAAGGAAATTTATTGGTGGAATGGTATGAAGAGGGGTGTGGCAGACTTTGTGGCTAAATGTTCAAATTGTCAGGAAGTAAAGGCCGAGCATCAGAGGCCCGGTGGGTTGACGCAGCTTGTGGAAATACCAATGTGGAAATGGGAGATGATCAATATGGACTTTGTGGTAGGGTTACCCCGCACTGGGCGAAAGTTCGACTCAATTTGGGTGTTAGTGGATCGACTCACGAAGTCGGCGCATTTCTTACCGGTCAAGTCCACCATACTGCAGAATAGTACGCTTAGTTGTATATCAAAGAAATAGTCAGGATCCATGGCACTCCAATATTTATTATCTCGGATCGAGAGGCCCAGTTCACAGCTAACTTTTGGAAGAAATTTCAGCAAGGTTTGGGTACTCAGGTAAATCTCAGCACAGCTTTCCACCCACAGACAGATGGTCAATCGGAGAGGACTATTCAGACGCTTGAATACATGTTACGGGCTTGTGTATTAGATTTCAAGGGTAGCTGGGATGATCACTTGATGCTTATAGAATTTGGTTATAATAACAGTTTCCATGCTAGTATTCAAATGGCCCCATTTGAGGCATTGTACGGAAGGAGGTGTAGGTCTCCGATCGGATGGTTCGAGGTTAGCAAGGCGGAACTGCTAGGATCGGATCTTGTGCACCAAGCTATGGAAAAAGATAAATTCATTCAGGAAATGATGAAGACTGCTCAGAGTCGTAAGAAATCCTATGTGGACGTTCGTCGTAGAGATTTGGAGTTTCAAGTAGATGATTGGGTATTCTTGAAGGTGTCTCCCATGAAGGGAGTAATGCGATTTGGGAAGAAAGGAAAATTGAGCCTTAGGTATGTCAGGTAGTATCGGATCGCTCAAAGGATAGTACAGGTGGCCTATCGGCTGGAATTGCCCCCTGAAATGTCATTAGTGCACCTGGTGTTCCATGTGTCTACGTTGAAGAAAGTGGTTGGAGATCCATGAGCTATCGTGCCAGTTGAGACTATTGAGGTTAATGAAGAATTATCGTATGAAGAGGTTTCGGTTGCTATTCTTGATAGGAAATTATGTAGATTGAGGAACAAAGAAATTGCTTCAGTTAAAGTGTTGTGGCGAAGTAAGCAAGTTGAGGAAGCCACGTGGGAAGCGGAAAATGAAATGAAAGAAAAATATCCCTATTTGTTTGAATAAGTCTAGTAGTGATCGTGCGAATTGTCATCTCTAAGCATTTATATGTTATGCTCATTTTTGTGGAAAAGCACCCCATTTTCCCCTAATTGCTCTACTATAGTAACTTCTCAAGTTGTGCCAAAATTGTGTATGTTGTGACTATTTGAGTAATGTGCAACCCCTTGGAGTAAATGAAATTATGTGAAACTCATGTGATGGTTAAATGATTAATTTAAGTGTAGATTGGTAATGATTAATTGAAGTGTAGATTGCTAAGGATTAATTGAAGTGTATATGGCATGTTGAAGTAATTGAATTATATGGGACTTGTCGAGGTGACCAAATTATGTGCAAGGCCATGAAATAGCTTGTTATGTGTGGAATTTGTTAAGAACATGTGTTTCGGGGGCTCTCTGACAGGTAGATAGGCCTAATTACAGAGGAAACTCTGGCGAAATTTTCAGAAAATAACAGAGTTAGTAAAAATTGTGGGTTGGCATATTGTGTCTTCAAAACCAAATGATTTCCCGATCCTCATTCGAGGACAAATGATTTTAAGTGGGGGAGGATGTAAAGACCCGTTAAATTTCTATGTCTAAAATAATGCCCGAATAGGTCCCTGTGCTATTATATCTGTAGAAATTCGTAAAACGGTCCTATTTTGAGTAAAAAGTATCCCAGAACTTGAAAGATTAAATTTTCCAGAAATTGCGCGTTATGCGACGCACTATGCGATCGCATAACAGGTATGCGGACCACATAGTGGTTTCATACCTGGACAGTTTCCTGCCCATTTTGAGGATAGCTATGCGGCCTAGAATGCAATCGCATTTCACGATTGCGGGCCACATAGTTGTCGCATTCTTGCCCCATGGTTTTTGCGAGGGAGGTTATGCGACGTACTATGCGATCGCATAACAGGTATGCGAACCGCATAGTGGTCGCATACCTGGGCAGTGTGGTTCTCATTTTGGCCCATTTGAAGGCCAACTATGCGACAGGAATGCGGACCACATAGCAGGAATGCGATCACATTCCTGATCGCATTTCTATGTCGGGCTTCTATTTTCTAAATTTAAAACCCGATCCCCTGTTTTATAAAACACCCCTTCGCTTCATTTTTAACGATTTTCTGACCAAAAATAGAGAGAGAAAAAGAGAGTTCTTGAGAGAGAAGGTTTCAACATCATCCAATTTGATTTTCCAAAATCACTCAAGCCCGAAAATTATCGAGTTATTGTCATCTTCTTCACTCAAAGAGGTAAGTCTTCACCCTATTTCCCCAATTTCTCATATTTTGGGTTTGAATGAAACACACATGGGTTGGTTCTTGAAAATAAACAGTTGAAATCTTGCATGCATGTGAGTTAAACATCGTTATCTAGTAAAGGGAAAAACAAGTTTGGGTAGTTATTCTCAAAAGGGGGTTAGTAGTTTAAGGGGTCACATAGTGTTTGATAAAATGCTCAATTGAGTACAAGATTCCTAATTCTAAGTGAAATATGTCACATTGTGGAATAGATTGACGGTGTTAGACGGTCCAGTAAATTGTAATAGAAATTAAAAGGGGACGACTCGAGGCACGTATGGCTAACTTTAATCTTTGTAGAGTCACCTTGTTGCTGTCCAAACATTCGGTATGAGATTCTTGCTGAGTATATGTAAATTGATTGTCCGATTGTGTTGAGGTGTTAGGTTTCATTCCCTGATTTTCTTAATCGACTATCGTTATAATTTAAATTGTGAAAGGTGATTTCTATGTGATTACTCTATCATGTGCAAGGTTCGTTAAATGCTTGAGTATGCTGGTATGAAATAATGGTAACAAACTCAAATGTGTAAATGTATATAAGTGATAAGGGTTGTGTAACATGTGATGAAAGGGAGTTGTGAATTTATCTAATTGAAATGAATGACCATGGAAATATCGTATATGACTCATTGTTGACATGGTTTATTGTGGCTTAACTTCATATGGATTGTTGGTTGTAATGAATTTATATTCTTGTTGATGAGAATCTTTGTGGTTTAATTAATGGATGATAAAGACTATTGTGAACACATGATTGTTTGGGTGTTATGAAGTTGTACTCTTGATTATATGAAGCCCTGTGATTAAATTGTGGGTTGTTATTGTTTTCTATGAAATATGATGGTAAGGTGGGATCGGGTTGCACGCCGCAATAGAAGTAATAAGGGTGTGATGTGATTGTAAGGTGGGATCGGGTTGCACGCCGCAATAGAAGTAATAAGGGTGTGATGTGATTGTAAGGTGGGATCGGGTTGCACGCCGCAACAGAAATGTAAGGTGGGATCGGGTTGCGCGCCGCAACAGGGAAAGCAATTGAAATAAGAAACTGTGGAAACCTTATTTGTGATTCTCTGTATCTCTGTGCAATATTTGTTTGGGTTTCGTTAACTGCCTCATATATGTGTATTGTTTGATTTTACATAGAGTAAAGTTTGTTTATACATACTAGTACTATTCAATGGTATTAACGTCCCTTTTGCCGGGGACGCTACATCTTTTGTATGGATGTAGGTAGGTCCATAGCTGGTATCTCAGCTCGCCGTTAGTGGTGCGTCTACCTCATATTTCAGCAGTATTGGTGAGCCCTAGTTCCTCCCGGGGCCGTGCGTAATTCATGCCATCTCTTTTGAATCTTTTATGTATTGTAAGGTATTGTTGGGGCCTTGTTGACGGCAAGAATTATATAAACTCCTAGTATTCGTAGAGGCCCCGTTGACATGATGTGGGTGTATATATGTATTTTGGGTAGTATCTGTACGTATTCGGAATCTTGGTCCGTATTGGAAAGCTATGTTTGTATTGTGTATGTTTTGGGAATCAACTGTTGAAATGCTAAAAGAGAAATGAACTTAAGTTTGTAAATCCACGCTTAAATGCTAAGTTTCTATTTCATATGGAATATGGTGCATTGTATATACGGGGGAACACGTTGGGTAGGAAGGCAATCCAGGTCCGCTTGACCGGGTTCACCTGGTTAGGTGCCGGTCTCGTCCCTCAGTTTTGGGGCGTGACAGGTTCAATTCTAAAAGATGAGTTTAGTCAACATACCTTTCTTTGAGCTTCCTTAAATTACTATAATGCTCGGAAATATTAGTCTCTTCAATCCATTTAGAAACATAACAAAATTGAACACAAATTAGGAAGGCGTCCATGGTTCTTGCCCATTTGAGCATTTTATCAAACACTAGGCGGGCATTATGTTTTCTTGCTTCTCCTATGGTGGATTTCCCTCACCCCGCAATCCAAGGTCTACCCATTTGGGCTCAACTACCTTCCCACACTCATGATTGTACATGCATGCATAGATACCCTCTTATACCCAAGAATGTGACATATTCCAGCCAACATGTACATTTCAAAAACTTTGTATACAACTAGTGCTGACTTAGAGTTTGTACAATTGCCCTGAGGTGATCGGCATGGTCCTCTCGACTTCGCGAATGTACAAGCATGTCGCCAATAAACACTATAGTCGTTGGGAGGATACTTGGGAATTTATGAATAATACCCTTCCTTGATGTTCTAGATCGTGCGATAAAGCTGATTGTAAGATTATTCCTACTTTAACTCGTGCATTGCTCTAATTTTAAGTACATGGCACTGAGAAAGAAGGCAAGAATTGGCCAAGGAGCCAATGCCACCCCAGGAGTAGCGGTTGATTCTTTACTTGACGATGCGGGTGAGCACCCGAGGGATAAGAATATTCCCCCAAATACTACACTGACTGATTCTACTACACCAGATCTGACTGCACCAGTTCCTGCACCTACTGAGGATGCAACTATTCAACCTCTGACTGACGTTCCTATTCCACCTCCAGCCCCAGATTTCTGTCCCGATATTTGTGAGAGGGATCTCAAGGGAGCCATATAGATGTTGGCTCATGTAGTGGCTTCTCAGGCCGAGAGATCAAATGTTGCACTCATTTATTCTAGCCAGCCAAGGGATTCCACGAGTTCAAGGGTGAACAGGTTTCTCCAGTTGGATCCTCCAGTATTTATAGGTACTGATACTGAGGAGGACCCCCAGGAATTTATTGATGAGATGCACAAGACCCTCCGAGTTATGCGTGTTATTGAGATGGAGGGAGTGGAGTTGGCCTCCTACCACCTGAAACGGGTGGCCTATTCTTCGTTTGAGATACGGTAGGAGTCCCGTGAGGAGGGGAGCCCTTCAGTGAGGTTGAGTGAGTTTGCCGACGCCTTCATCGACTATTTCTTGCCTGCCGAGACTAGGGAAGCCCGTGCCGTTGAGTTTGAGAGTTTGAAACAAGGTAGCATGAGTGTGTAGGAGTATCATGTGAGGTATGTGTTCATGTCCAAGTATGCCATCAAGATGTTGCCCATTATGGAGGCTAGAGTGCACCGGTATGTGCAGGGCCTTAACCCCTTAGTTATTAGTGAAACCGTTACAGCTACCCTGAATTCTGATATGAACTATGGTAAGATGGTGGAATTTTCTCAAGCCATGGAGAACCGCAAATGAAATAATAGACTGGATCAAGAGGGTAGCAACAGGACCCGGTCAGCGGGCAACTTTAGTGTTACTTCTGGTGGTGGTGGTGGCAGGTCAACGCTTAAGGAAGGGTCGTCAGGGCCATCTTAGTCCTTTGCTTAGTCTTCTGTTAATGTAGAGCCATCGGGGCCTAATCAGCAGTAGTGGAGTCATTTTAGGTCCAGTCAGGGCAACAGGGGATCCTACCAGCAAGATCGGCCTAGTGGGAGATTTCAGCAGTAGCGGAGGCCCCCATGCCCTAGGTGTAGGAAGATGCACTTTGGGGCCTGCTTCATGGATCAGCCCATATTATATGGTTGTGGTATCAAGAGTCACATTCAGAGGGTTTTCTGCTCATCCCACCAGAGCATGGGTTGGGGTGCAACACAGCCTGCCAGTTTTTCAGCCACTACATCCACAACACCTTCTCTAGCTCGAGGCACTCTAGCACCCGTAGGGCATGGTACAGCTAGTGGTTGTACATATAGTTCGTGAGGACCCTGCCGTTTCTATGGTATGAAGTGTCGGCAGACTTTAAAGTCTTCTCCAGATGTTGTCACGGGTATATTGACTGTCCAATCTCATGATGTGTAGGCTCTTATTGATCCCGGTTCCATTTTGTTCTATGTCACTCCCTAATGTTTCTATGGAATTTGGGATAGAACCGGAATAACTTCATGAGTCATTCGCTGTATCTACTCCGGTTGGTGAGTTTATCGTGGTCGTGTGGTTTATAGGGATTATGTTTTCATGGTGCATGATCGGGACACCATGGTTGATCTCACTGAATTGGTACATTCCTCTTCATATCATTCCACCAGTAAACTTACTTAAGATCATGATACATATTTGTAGAGCCAGGGTGCACAGAATACCTAGAAGTGTGATCCTTGGTGATGATTCTTCCTGGAGACCATCCACATTTTTAACACATAGTCGTCGTTGGAGAAAAAGTCATAGTCTTATGTGTATGAATCTCCTCCTTCAATTGAACCAATCCCATAAGAATAGTGTTACCATCATACTACCGAGGCGAATGACCGGATCACATAAGAATAGTGTTACAATCATACTGGCGAGGCAAACGACTCGATTCCATAAGAGTGGTGTTACCATACTGAAGAGGCGAATGGACCGATCTCATAAGAGTGGTGTTACCATAACGTCGAGGAGAACGCCCCAATCCCATAAGAGTAGATAAGTTTACCTCACTCGCGGAAGTACTTGTGATGCGAGAGGACATGCATTTTTCATAGTAATTAAGTATTCCTCATTTTTTCCAAAATAAGAAGACTAAGCTGATAATTGCAACTTTAAAATCCCTTGTCTCAGCTCTATTCAATACAGTCAATGTAAGGCCCCATAAAATTTCACCTAAAACCCGGGGTTTCTTAGTTCACATTTTTGCTTCATTCTGCGGCAGATCTACGGTCCGTAGATCAGTTCTACGATCGCACAATGGACTTAAGAAATTTCCTACACTGCCAAGAATCTTCTTCAACGGTTGTTGTGGAAGTCAAGGAAAAATAGTACGACGATCCATTGTTAGTTCAATTGAAGGAGGGGATTCATAAACATAAGACTGTGACTTTTTCTCTTGGCCTGGATGATGGTGCCCTAAGGTACCAAGGGTGACTATGTGTTCCAAATGTGGATGGAATCATGATCGAGGCTCACACATCTAAGTATTCCGTGCACCCGGGCTCTAAAAAGATGTATCATGATCTTAAGGAAGTCTACTGGTGGAATGATATGAAAAGGAATGTAACGGACTTTGTGGAAAGATGTCCAAATTGTCAGCAAGTAAAGGTCGAACACCAAAGGCCCTGTGGGTCGGCACAGAAAATAGAAATTCCGATTTGGAAATGGGAGATGATCAATATGGACTTTGTGGTAAGCCTGCCTCGCACTCCTTGCAAGTTTGAGTCGATTTGGGTGATTTTGGATCGACTCACGAAATCAGCACACTTATTACTTGTTAAGGCTACCAACACATCGGAACAAAATGCTCAGTTGTATATCAAGGAAATAGTCAGGCTGCATGGCACTCTAGTCTCTATCATTTCTGACCGGGGGGCACAATTCACATCTAAATTTTGGAAGAAATTTCAGGAAGGATTGGGTTCTCTAGTAAATCTTAGTACAGCTTTCCATCGTAGACCAACGGGCAGGTAGAACGGACTATTCAGATGCTTGAGGATATGTTGCACGCTTGTGTTCTGGACTTTAAGGGTAGCTGGGATGATCATTTACCACTAGTAAAAGTTACCTACAACAACAGTTATCATTCTTGCGTTCAGATGGTACCGTTGAAGGCTTTGCACGGCAGGATATCTAGCTCCTCCATTGGATGGTTCGATATTGGAGAACTGAGTTGATAGGGCCAGACCTCGTGCATCAGGCTATGGAGAAAGTTAAGATCATAAAGGAGAGAAATTAGTCCTTCAATTGCTCCTTTATTTCCTTCATGTCTGTCTGTGCCATTTTGTAGGGCAGAATGGATATAGGCTGCGTGCATGGCATCACATCGATTCCAAAATCAATCTCCCTATTTGGTGGAATTCCAGGGAGCTGATAAGGAAAGAGCTTTTGAAATCATTCACAATTGGCACTGACTCAAGCGTAGGTCCCTCAGCATCGGTGTCCATAACCCATGCCAAATGGTAAATACACCCATTGGTTATCATCTTCATGGCCTTAAGGTAAGAAATAACCTAACCTTCGGCACCACATTATCACCCTTCCGTTCAACCACTGACTCATTTGGAAATTCAAACCTAGCGGTCCTAATTCGGCAATCAAGCTTGACAAACATGAATAAAGCCAGTCTATCCCCATTATTACTTCAAAATAAACCATCCTCAATTCAATGAGATCGGCCATGGTGTCTCGACCACGAACTGTGACAACAGAATCCCTATAAACCCGACCATGATAGACTCACCAACCGGAGTAGATACAGAGAACGGCTCATAAAGTTGTTCTGTTTCTATCCCAAATTCCATAGAAACATAGGGAGTGACATAGGAAAACGTTGAACCGAGATCAATAAGATCATACACATCATAGATTGGACAGTCAATATATCTATGACAACATTTGGAGAAGCTTCTAAACTCTTGCGACCCTTCATAGCATATAACCGGCTGGGTCCTCCCAAACTCTGTGAACAACCCCTAGATGCACCATATCCTGCGGGTGCTAGAGTGTCTCGAGCTGGAGGAGGTGTTGTGGATGTAGTGGCTACAAAACTGGCTGGTTCTGTTGCATCCCTGCCCATGCTTTGGTGGGATGAGCATAAATCCCTCTGAATGTGACCCTGATACCGCACTCGTGGCATATGGGCATGTCTATTAAGCAGGCCCCAAAGTGCATCTTCACATACCTAGGGCATGTGGGCCTCCGTTGCTGGTGAAATCTTCTACCAGGCCGATCATGCTAGTAGGATTCCCTATTGCCTTGGATGGGCCTAAAATGACACCACTGCTACTGAACTTGCCTCGATGGTTGTGCACTAATCAAAAACTAAGCAAATGACTGAGATGGCCATTACGACCCTCCCCTAAATGCTGACCTACCACTACCACCACCAAAAGTACCACTAAGTTTCTTGCTAACTGGGCCCTATTGCTACCCTCTCACTCCATTCTATTCATCAATTTACGAGTCTCTGTGGCTTGAGAAAATGTCACCATCTTACTATAGTTTATATCATAATTCAAGGCAGCTATAGCGGCATCATTAATAACCAATGGGCTAAGGCCCTATACAAACCAACGCACTCTAGCCTCCATAGGGGAAAACATATAGATGGCATGCTTGGACAGGCGCGCGAACCTCAAGTGATACTCCCACACTCATGTTACCTTGTTTTAGGCTTCAAACTTGCCGGCACGGGCTTCCCTAGTCTCGGCAGGCAAGAAATGGTCGATGAAGGCATCGGCAAACTCACTCCACCTTGCCGAAGAGCTCCCCTCCTCGAGGGACTCCTCCCACATCTCAAACCAAGAATAGACCACCCCTTTCAGGCGGTAGGAGGCCAAATCTACTCCCTCTGTCTCAATAGCACGCATAACTCGGTAGGTCTTGTGCATATCATCAATAATGTCTTGGGGGTCCTCCTTAGGATCAGTACCTGTGAACATTGGAGGATCCAACTGGAGAAACATGTTCACCCTGGAATTTGCAAAATCCCCTGGCTGGCTAAAAGAATTCGGTGCAACATTTGATCTCTGGGCCTGAGAAGCCACTAACTTGGAAAACATTTGTATGGCTCCCCCGAGGTCCCCCTTAGAAACACTGGGACCGGATATTGGGGATGTATGTGCAACTGGAACATCAGTCGGGGTGGAATAGTTGCACCATCAATAGGTGCAGGAACTGGTGCAGTCTGATCAGGTGTAGTAGAATCACGCAATGTAGTTGTCAGGGGAATATTCTCACCCCTTGGGTGCTCACCCGCATCGTTAAGTAAATAATCATCTGCCACTCCTAGGGTGGAATTGGCTCCTTGTCTAGTTCTTGCCTTCTTCCCATGTACTGAAAATTAGAGCAATGCACGAGTTAATGTAGGAACAATCTTACAATCAGCTTTATTGCACGATCTTGAACATCAAATAAAGGTATTATTAATAAATGCCCAAGTAGCATCTAAAAACTATAGTGTTTATTGATGATATCCTTGTATATTCGCGAGCGAGAGGACCATGCCGATCACCTCAGGGTAGTTCTACAAACTCTATGTCAGCACAATGTATGCAAAGTTTTCGAAATGTGACTTTTGGCTGGAATCTGTCACATTCTTGGGTACGAGAGTGTATCTATTCATGCATGTACAACCATGAGCGTGTGAAGGTAGTTGAGCCCAAATGGGTAGACCTTGGGTTGTGGGGTTAGGGAAATCCACCACAGGAGAAGCTAGAAAACATAATGCCCGCCTAGTGTTTGATAAAATGCTCTAATGAGTTGGAACCATTAACTTCTTGCTAATATTTGTTCAATTTTTTTATGTCTCTAAATAGATCGAAGTGTCTAAGATTTTCGAACATTATAGTAATTTAAGGAAGCTCAAAGAGAGGTATGTTGGCTAAACTCCTCTTTTAGAATTGAACCCCACAATGCTCTTATAAGTCTCGGTGTGCTCATTATAAATTTATTATTCCAAATAAGCCTTGTGTAAAAAGATATATGTATTCCAAATGTTCTTGTTAAGTTGTGTTACGATTTGAGAATGTGATTTAAGTATGGGCTATGTGTTAATATGTTAGGACTTAAAAATGTGTTTCTAATGAAAGCTAACAGGTCGCATTGTGTAAGAAATCAAATGTGCCTAAGACCCTTAATTTCTCAAATGTGTACTTAAATACTTGAATGGAAATGTTTTTTGTTGACAATCCGTGATGATGTCTGAAAGTGAAACTGTAAGTATGAATCATGAAATACGGCCAACGTGCCAAGAATGATATTATATTTTGAGGCCATTGGTGCCAATGGAACAAAGAGGCGTGTAAAGGATTATGAAATGAGTGGTATATCCTTCTAAATAATGAATATTTTGGGAGTATCGTTTACCACCGAGGAAGGGAAGGTATAAATAACCTAACCCCGAAACTACATGTGCTGATATAGGAGTGATTGAGGGGTAAACCCCCATGTTAAAGTGATGAGGTTGTTTCCCCTTACATGGGATGAGATTGATGTGTTGAGATATTTTCCCTTAAATGGGTTGAGATTATTTCTAGCGAGATATGATGTGATGTCAACCCACAAGTCATTGTTTATAATTTATCTACTTGAGTAATTTATGGTCCACGGATCCGCTCTAAAAGCCCCAACTCATTGTTGAACAATCTGAAACTAGTCAAATATTATATAATTTAATCAATATCTACTCAAAAGTTCATAATTTATCTACTTGAGTAATTACCCAACACACAAAATTCACCCTCAGACCCACTTGCCCGAATTCCGAAAATTTTCGAAGATAAATATTACCCATAACCTCACGGACTCAAATATAAAATTTTCTCTTAACTCCATAATCAATTTCTTCGTCAAATGCCATTTTTACCACAACCCTAGGTTCTTCTCAAAGTCCCACAAATTTCACTGTTTTTCATGTTAAATCTACCTATGATTCGCGTATTTAGAAAAAGAATTGATAAGGATTGCTTACCTCTTGACATTGATGAAATCCCTCCACAAAATGCTATCAAAATCCCCTAAGACCAAGTGAGAAATGAGGGAAATAAATCTAAGTCCCATAATAAAAAGCCCTCACTGCCCCAGCGAATTTCGCACATGCGAACAAAACAGTCGCAGATACGGATCCGCTTCTGTGGAAAAATCCTCGCAGATGTGTCCTTGCCCAGGGCCCATGCTGCCTATATTCACTTCTGTGGTAAGCTCTCACTTTTGCAGACCTTCTTCTGCGGAAAGGCTATCGCATCAGCGACCCAAGCCTGGTTGGCCTTCCTTTGCATCTGCGGCCCATTCATCGCAGAAGCGAGTTCGCTTCTACGAAACTTCTTCACTTCTGCGGACCACTGGCCACCCACTACCAGGGCGCTTTTGCGATCACAGGATCACTTCTATGAGCTTGCACATGTGGCTAAATCCACGCATGTGCGAACGCACCAAACAGATCAGAAGCACTAACAACTTCCCCCAAGTCAAGTTTCGAGTTAGATTCCAATATGTCTTGCATCCGAGGTCCCCGAGACCCCATCCAATTTGACTCACACATCCAACAACATAATACGGACCTGATCCCGCGATCCAAACACCAAAATAACATCTATAATCACGAATAGGATGCCAAAATACATGAATCAAATCATGAAACTCAAAAACTTCTAAAAACACTTCCGCGCGTCCGATTCCTATCAAATCACTCGGAATGACGATGAATTTTTCATGAAAGCCTTAAATAACCATGCGGAACTATTCCTAGGCTCAGAATCCCAAACAGACCTTGATAACAACAAAGTCTACTCCAAACCAAATTCAAAGAACTTGGAAAACCTACAATGCGCCAACTTTCACTATTAAGCGTCGAAACACTCTCGGGTTATCCGTAACCCTATCCGAATACACTCCCAAGTCCAAATCATCATTTGAATCTATTGAGACCGTCAAATCCTGTCTCTGAGGTCATTTACTCAAAATGTTGAGTCAAGTCAAACTTACCCATTTTAAGCCATTATTAAGGAACTAAGTGTTCTGATTTAAACCTGAATCCTTCCAAACCCGAACTAACCATCCCCGCAAGTCATAAAATAATAAAGCACCAAAAGGGAGTCTTAATTAAGGGAAACGGGATCTAAAAAGAAAAATGACCAATACGGGTTGTTACAACTTGTCTGCGCTTATAACTGATTTCATTAAGGACTCTTGAGACAGTTAAAAGTATATGACAGTATATTACATGCTTGTGTGTGAGATATGATCTCCCTTGGTTATATCTATAGTACTCTGAATAATTATCTCCAAGAAATGTACATGTTTGTGTGTCATTGTTATGTTGTATTAGAATTTACATTGAGTGCCTCATGTGCATATAAACATGTATGTAAGAGTATGTGTGAGTAGTTAAGGGTATTTAGTAGTAAAATTTAGTCTATGGTTGAGATACTCTCCCTGACACAAGCACTGCTCGGGGTCCTTGAGACCCTTGTGAACTTTGAAGTGCCAGGATCCAAAGGGTGTCTTGGCCATGAATGGAATTTTACCTTAAACCTTTAATTATTGGCATTTGCTAATCTCTTTAAGGTTAGTGTTAAATGGAAGCAAAGGCTTCACTATAAATTTCTCTACTCTGTTTGACTTTACATTAATTTCATTTACATTCTTAATTAATGCGTGTTATAGTTTTGTCTTGGGCCGTACATTAATGTTACTTGAATTTAAGTGTTTTATTGAATTAGATGCCTAATGGATTCCTTTTTTTTATACATGTGTCTGAATTGAGCCTGTCGAGTTCTCAAAGAACTCAGGCCCAAACTCTAACCCGAACTTGGAGTCATCGGAGTTGTTGCTGCTTGTTTCGCTATTTGCCAGGCCTAATACCATAAGTCCATTTCCTTTCCCCATCGCTCTTTTATGTTTGTTGATATTCTTACATGTATACAACACTGATGATATTTTATTGAATGTTTTCTTTTATGTCTTTGAATTACATTGACAACCTAGGTAAGCCCTCAAAATGTAGGTAAACATAAAAGAAGTACCGCAACTTTGTAATAAATAATTCTAATTTTTTAATCACTTATATTATTCAGTTCTCACTCTTACTCTTACTAACAATTTTCATGAAGCTTTTGGGAATTAAAAAAATTTTGCAAAGTCAACATCCTCTCTTCCTAAACAAGAAGAAAACTGAAAATCGGAAAATAATTTCCAAAACTGGGCCTTTTCTACAAATCAAGAAAAAATTGCTGCAAACCAAGGATCTTTGAAATGATTCTTCTTTGAATTTGAGTATAATATTTAAAACCAATTTCCAAGGTATATCTGAATCCTATTTCCCTAATAATCTTTACTTTGCACAAATAGTCGCTTTGTTTCGAAGGTCAAAAGTTCTAAAGTTAATCCCATTTCATTAGTAAGTAAGTGTTATAAATCCATTGTTTCTAAACACTCTTTCCATTGTATAGACGTTTTCAAAGGCTTTTATTTTAAATAAAACCTGAATTTTCCAAGATATAAGGTAATTCCATACACTTTTAAGAACTAAGTAAGATATAGGCATTTAATTCTCCAAACCTAGTCTAAGTCCTATGGAATTACCTTAGGTAGATTCGAGGGGGTGCCTAACACCTTCCCCTTAGAAGAATAAGGACCCTTAAGGAGGGAAATCTGGTCCGTGACAAGTTGGTATCAGTCATGATCCAAATTCCCCTTCGTTGGGTATCGTGATATAACCTAGTCTTAAGGACTAGGTAAGCCTAACATTTACGGAGTAACAACAAGAAAAATAACATCTAATAATTTCTGAAGCGAAATTCTCGATACAATTTACGATTTTCCAAAACCGGTAGTACAAGTCATAAGCTCTACAGAGTTTACTACAACTTCTAAATATGACTGTTTGGAAATAAGTAAAAATAGTGTAAATACAAAATAGGACGGTGACTCCGAAGCCTACAAACGCAACAGCAGGTTTACCGTGAGTCCCCACAGCAACAATCCGCGTTGCTAGCTATTGATCAACCAGCTTCACAATATCTGGATCTACACAAAAATGTGCAGAAGTGTAGTATGAGTATACCACAGCGATACCCAGCAAGTAACAAGACCAACCTCAGTGGAGTAGTGACGAGGAACAGTCAAGACACCTACTGGACTAAATAACCTGATCAAATATGAGTATAGGGACAACAGAGTATGATATCTACATGAAGGCTACGCGATATTGCTAACAATACAGTAATTGCAACAAGAAAGGAAGACTAAAGGTATCAGCAAAACATCAAAATAATGACACGGAAAGATGAACGAAAACACATCCAAAAATCAGAAATCACAGATACAGAAAGAAAAGCTAATAACTCAACAACAACGATCGTCTTCATATTAGGTTTTTGTCAATAAACTCCAAGAGGTACCAAACCTCAGGCTAATCACACCTCATGGGTCTCAATACCCGAACCCTAACACTTGGCATCTTGTACCCTCATTATACCTCATAACCGCACTGACAACTCACGTGCCAAATAGAGCCATTCGCACATAGAAGGCAAGTAAACAAGGGTATACATCTATACTCAACAATAACAAGGAAGCCCCTTAACCAATAAGAGTGATTAACTCCGTGTATGCTTGTGCATGTGTCCTAACATAGTTCAAACCAGCTAGTAAGCATAAGAAAAAGGAACGGACAACACGCGAAATGTTTTCTCACAACTTTCATAAGATAAAGCTCACACGGGTAAGCATACCACTACACAAATATCAACAACAAGAATTCCCTAGGCCATCACAAATCATCACACATCAATCCCTGACACAGCCCGCCTTGTCTCGCCACGTGTGTAATAGTAAAGTAAATGCCCGCCTTGTCTCGCCACAGGTGCATAATCATGTTCCCACCTTGTCTCGCCACATGCACAACCCACATATATATATCCCGCCTTGTCACGTCGCATGTGCAAATATCAATAGTAACAACAGCACGATAGAAACTTCGTGTAACCCCATATCAACCACCGCATGGGAGAAACCTCGTGCATTACAATAATAACAACCGCACGGCAGAAACCTCGTGCATCACCACAGCAATTACAATAGCAACAATGACAATAATACAGAGTACATCAAGTAAATCAACTCAAGTACCTTCAATCACAAGAAACAGTAAAACTAGTTCACAAGGAATAGCCATAATAAAGAATACTAGGTGTAATAAGAGCAGCTCAATCGGGAAGAAAAAAATAATATGTAACAATAGTCCCACAACGTACGGTCCAACAACAAGAAACTAACACGAGTCAATAATTTTAAATAAGGGCAAGTCCACTACGGCATAGGGCATCTAAGCTTCTTTTAAGTTTGGACAATTACGGAAGAGTTACAACCCATTCAAATAAAGGTGGGCAGCGAGAAGATCACCGTCACCTCAATTAAAGGAGAACATTTACACAAGGGATAACTACAACTTCAAATAAAGATAAGCAGTCAGGGAAAAGATAACATGCAATGGAAGAGATAACAGTTCAATTAAGGCACATATGAATCAAGTAACAATAAGAGTGGATCATGAAGAAATTTATTATAATTAAGCAAGTAAAGGTGAAACTAGTAATTAAGGAACGTTATCATAACAAGAACAACTGCATATTTAATGAATATAAGGACCTAGGAACCTTAAAAGGCCAATTTCCACAAATAAGTCTGAGTACGTACTCGCCACCTCGCGTACACGGACTACAATCAACATAGAAGACTCAAATCCTAGGGGGTAGTTCTCCCACACAAGGTTAGGCAAGATACTTACCTCAAAGAATACAAGTCGATACTCTAAAATGAACTTCTCCGGTGAAATAACCTTCAGACGACTCAAATCTATCCAAAGTAACTTGAAAGCACAAATAAAACTCATAAGAAAGTATTCCGGATCATAAAGTCTTAATCTTTATCAAAATCTAAAAAATCGATCCTAAAAGTCGACCCCTGGCCCGCACCTCGGAACCCGACAAATTTCACAAAAACCCGAACACCCATTCCGATACGAGTTCAACCATACTAAATTTATCAATTTCCGATACCATTTCGTCCCTCAAATCATGATTTTTGATTTTTGAAAACTTTCTTCAAAAACCACCATTTTCCTCAACTCAAAACACAGACTAAATGACAAAAATGCAGAAAAAAATTCAAAATATAATAAATAATAGGTGAAGAACAATTACCAAATCGATTTCCTAGAAAACCCCAAAAAAAGCTCCCAAAACCGAGGTCTAAAACTCAAAATATGAAAAAATGGCCAAACCCTCGACTTAAATGATTCTGCCAGGATTTCCGCATCTGCAGACAAGAAGGCGCACCTGCACACATGTATTTTCGAGAAAGAGTTCGCATATGTGAACTTAGCTAGCCAGGCCTGGAACCGCATCTGCGGAGTTAAAGCCGCACCACGGCACCACAGAAGCGTTAGGGGAAACTCAAAAGCGAGCTTCTACGCAGGTGCGATTGCTGGACCGCAAAAGCAGCCTTCGCACCTGCGTGTCAGCCTCCGTAGAAGCGAGCGAGCTCCAGGGCCATCATGACCACAAAAGCGGCCTAGCTCACACAGAAGCAGTGCCGCACCTACGCTCCGAAGTGACGCAAGTGCGAGACACCAGAATCAGGCATGTACAAAACAATGAAAAACATCTGAAACTCGACCGGAACACGACTGGGGCCCCCGGGACACCGTCTAAATATACCAATAAGTTCAATAACCTAACACGGACACGCTCAAGGCCTCAAATCACATCAAACAACGACGAAACTACGATTCGCACCATGAATCAAACTTATGAACTTCTAAATCTTCCAACTTCTAAAAGTCACGTTGAAACCTATCAAGCCAACCCGGAATAATGTCAAAGTTTGCAATAAGTCCCTAATAACATAATACCTTTATTCCAACTCTCGAAATCGCATTCCGACCTGATATCACCAAAGTCAACTATTGCTCAAACCTCTCTACTTTCCAAACTTCAACTTTCTGGGAAATTCTTCAAATCACCCTACGGACCTCCAAAACCAAATCTGGACGCACACCTAAGTCCAAAATCACTATATGAAGCTGCTCAAGATCAAATTCCACTGAACGAAACTTAAATTCTCAAAACGACCAGCTGGGTCGTTACATTTTCCCCCTCTTAAAACAAATGTTCATCCTCAAACGTGCCAACAATCGCCTCGAAGTCATTAAATCACTTATTGCACACCTCCAATCCACGTAAGCGAATACGCTCTCTCCCTCTCGTTTTCTCTCTAGCATGGCGTCTTAGGGTTCCCATGGCTGCCAACTCCTCTCCCCAGCCTTTGGCTGTGGGAGAGACGAATTTAAACCCTAATCCAACTACTACATACGCTACAAGCGTGCTCAAAAACAAATCTTCTCAAAATCCAACAAAAACAATTCTTAAACCTATTGAAATAGTTCATGGAGAACCTACTGTTATGTTTACTATGGAGGAACTTGGAAAGTTCACTGTTGAAGAAGGTCTACATTAGGCTCTAGTATTAAAATTTTCGTTTGAAAGATTGGAGATGCATGAACTTAGAAAGTTCTTGCCAAAACTGCTTGGAACTCAAGGTCGTAGCTTGATCGGGTGGTTAGCGAGAAGACACATCCTCATCAGGTTTGATTTATATGAAGATTATGTTGTTGCTGCTTCAAAAGCTGTTAATCATCTACTCGTTAATGGTAAGAACCATCAGTTTAGAATTTTTCCATGGACTCTTAATTTTAATCCAAAGGAAGAAACCTCTAAGGCTTTTGTATGGATATCTTTGCCTAACCTGCCGCCAATGCTATTTGCGAAACAATCCTTACTTTCAATTGCTTCAGCTATTGGTAAACCTATAGCTATTGACAAAGCTACACAAGAAAAATCGAGGCCGAGTACAGCACGAGTAAAAGTCGAGCTGGACCTACTTGATAAGAGACCACATAGACTAAGGATTCATTATGTTAATGAAAAAACTGGGCAGATTGTTGAACGATATCAGGAGATTGTNTATTGCTATGATGATGAATGTCAATCCCATGATAAAACAACCTTTGGTCACCTTGAATTCATCAGTGCAGGAAGTTCCTTCCCAAATTGTGGAGTCGTTTGGAGAGCATAGTGGTGGTTCTGGACTGTTGATGCTGTCCACGGAAAATAACAATGAAATTATTCAAGGAAATGTGAGGGATATGGTTATTAAATCCAAACTTTGGGCGGATCAAAGGGAGGATGATGACGATGAGAACTGGGGTGCTGAAATTGCAGGGGATTCGACTGATGAAGGTGAGCGATGTAGTGGAGATGAGGAGATGATTTCAGTTGGCTCACCTTTGCCAAAAAATGGCAGCAGTTCAAAGTTGAACTCAGGCAGCAAATTAAACCCAAAAGCCCCAGATTTCATTCCTAAAACTAGGCAACAACAGAGTGAAACGATCACAACACCTGCTAGTTCGACGACAAAGGCAGTAGACAAGATTACTGGGCAGCATCAGCTAATCTCTAACACCCTAGCTGCTAATTGTGTGAGTGATGAACATGACGCAGCAACATTAACTCCTGGAAAGCAGCAGCCAATTGTGCCAAAGTCAGCAACAAAAGATGGGCAGCAACAAAACAATGCAAACGCTCCAGTTATCAGCTTGGAGGAAAGAAAAATTTTGGACGCGATGGTGAAAGACGTAGAGTTACAGCCAAAAAAGGCAGCGTTTCCTAATAAGAAAGATGGAGCACTGGTGGCCCACGATCATGGAGCACTGATGGCCCAAGATCTGTTTCAAGATATGCCAAATCCTGTGATATTGGGGAGAGATTTTTACGAAGAAGGTGAGGAAGATGCAATGATGCAACAGTGCAGGGCAGAGGCAGCAAGGAAAGGTGATTTATCACCAATGCATAGCGGACAAAGAAAAAAGACACACACAAGGAAGAAGAGTTGGGATGGCAGGGTGAATGAGGAATCAAATATTAGGCGACTTCCTATGAGAGTCGCCAAGCAAAAACAAGTTGTCCCAACCACATCTACGAGATCCAACCGTTCAAAAAAGAATTCATGAATTTTGAAGACATTTTAAAGAGGTGTGATGAAGATGAAAAAGAAGTACAAATTGAGGAAGCTACAAGTTTGGAAAAGAAGGGACAAGATTTTAATTCCTACTACATTTTATTCTATCACTTTCTTAGTATTGTCATTTGTAATATCATCACAGAGTATGTTATAAACTCTGTGATGATCATAGAATATTTAGTTCTTTCTAGTTCTTACTTTTTACATGCATGCTAGTAGGTGAGGCTATTTTTTGCCTCGGTAGGATTAGTAAGGTAAGGTTTAGCCCAGTTTGTGTTGCTTTAGACCTATGCCTTTTGAAATCCAGGCGGCTATGAGATTATATGCCCTCGTGAGACTTTGCCGGCAGCTACACCATGATTCCTCTACATGAGGCTGCCATATAGGGCATTGAGAGGCGCAGAGGAGTGATTATATAGCCAAGGCATAGAGGCAAGACTACTGGTGCTATTGTCCCCCTTATTTTGTACTACTCCTATGTGGTTCCTTTTTTGCTTTTATTATTAATAAAACTAGCCCTAGGCTCTTGCCTAGTGGATTTGCTTAAAAAAAAAAAAAAAAAAAAAAAAAAAAAAAAAAAAAAAAAATCCACGTAAGCCTGATGACCCCATCTCAACTATACTTTATCCTTTCTACCAACACTGATAAGCCTCAGAGTCAAAATTCTCACCTTCCATTCATTTCCAAAAGACCTGATTCTAAATCCATACCTAGTATCAGTCTCAACCAACTGCAACAAATCATGCCTACACCCATAAGGTACGACCACACAACGTAACATATCACACATAGGCCCATAATAACACTTCTAATCATAACAACTGCCTGTAATAGGCAAACTGAACTGGCTGATCCAGAAAACATCTATCATGTCGTACCCTGCCTCCAGAATAAGGACCAGTACATATCTCTGGCCTACGAGTCCTACTCGCCTCCGCGTCCTCTCTTTCCTTGCCTCGCCTGTCCTCTCTCTCATAGCCCTGCATGTCCTCTCTCTCCTGATCCCACATGCCCTCTATTCAGTGAGTGATCCCTACCACCTGCTGAAACAAAACATCCGACTCTAACTCCCGAGCCATGCTGAACCGAATAGCATACCTGAGCCCCTCAATAAATCTATGGACACGCTCTCTAACTGTAGCAACCAAAGAAGGTGGATGTCTGGCCAAATCACTAAATCTGATGGCATACTCTGATACTGACATAGTTCCCTAGTGCAGCTGCTCAAACTCCACGCGCTATGAATCCTAAAGGGATTGAGGTACAAACTCTCTTAGGAACATCTATGAAAACTGAACTGTGAGTGAAGCGAAATCGGCCGGGCTACCCAACTCATATGCCCGCCACCACTCATAAGTCGTTCCCTTGAGCTAAAATGTAACAAAAGCAACCCCACTCGTATACACAATATCCATAGTGCAAAGAATGCATTGACACTCCTCCAAGAAACCCTAGGCATCATCTGTCGCCAATCCTCTAAAGGTAGGAGGGTGGTACTTCTTGTACCTCTCAAGTCTAAGTTGTTCTTCCTCAGATGATGTTGCCTTAACCACGGGCTGAAATGGGACCACAGGTCATGTCGCCATGAACCTAGAACCTGACCAACATGAACTCGCTGATCTGGGGTATGGGTAGTAGGAGTCTAAGCTCCTCCCATGGTCTGTAAAATAGTTGGTGCAACCGGAATCAATCCCGCCTGAGTCAATATACCAAGCATACTCAGAAACTATACTAAGGTCTCCTGAAGTCCGGGGTAACATCAGGCAGCTCCGGTACCTTCCCCCCGCTAAAACTACTGGCGGCTCCTCAACTGTTGCCCTTGTAGGTGCCCTAGCTGCGGCACGTGCTCCTCGTCGTCCTCTGCCTCTGCCTCTGCCTCTGCCTCTTCCCCTAGCGACATCTACTCTGGGGGTAACGTCATCAATAATTGCAGCTCTTGTCCTCACCATATGTGAGAGAATGAAATAATAAAAGTCCAAACTTCGAGATCAATGAACTCGCACGATAGGAATGAAGGAAGTGGAATTGTCCTAATAGTTCCGTAGCCTCTCGAAGATAATTACAGTCGTCTCCATACCGATCCGTAGGACTCTACTAAACTCTCTTATAACTCATAGCACCTATGAACCTAGAGCTCTGATACCAACTTGTCACAACCCAAATTTCTCTCTGTTGGGTATCGTGATGGCACCTAGTCTTAAAAACTAGGTAAGCCTAACATTTACGGAATAAGAACAATAAAAAATAACATCAAATAATTTCTGAAATGAAATTCCCTATCCAATTTACAATTTCCCAAAACCTATAGTACATGTCATAAGCTCTACAGAGTTTACTACAACTTCTAAATACAACTGTTTGGAAATAAGTAAAAATAGTGCGAATACAAAATAGGACGGTGACTCCGAAACCTGCGAATGCAGCAGCAAGTTTACCTTGAGTCTCTGTAGCAACAATCCGTGCTGCTAGCTATTGATCAACTGGCTTCGTAATACCTGGAACTGCACAAAAATGATCCCAAATGTAGTATGAGTGCACCACAACAGTACCAGCAAGTATCAAGACTAACCTTAGTGGAGTAGTGACAAGGAACAGTCAAGACACCTACTGGACTAAACAACTAGATCAAATATGAGTATAGGGACAACAGACTATGATATCTACATGAAGGATACGCGATATGGATAACAATACAGTAATTGCAACAAGAAAGGAAGACGAAAGTTATCAATGAAATACCAAAATAATGACACAGAAAGATGAACAGAAACATATCCAAAAATCAGAAACCACAGATACAGAAAGGACAACTAATAACTCAACAATAATGATCGTATTCACATTAGGTTTTTGTCAATGAACTCCACGAGTTACCAAACCACAGGCTAATCACAACTCACGGGTCTCAATACCTGAACCCTAACACTTGGCATCTTGTGCCCTCAATATACCTCATAACTGCATTGACAACTCACCCACCAAATAAAGCCATTCCCACATAGAAGGCAAGTAAACAAGGGTATACATCTATACTCAACAATAAGAAGGAAGCCCCTTAACCAATAAGAGTGATTAACTACGTATATTCTTGTACATGTGTCTTAACATAGTTCAAACTAGCTAGTAAGCATAAGAAAAAGGAACGGACAGCACGTAGAATGTTTTCTCACAACTTTCACAAGATAAGGCTCACACATGTAACCATACCACTACACAAATATCAACAACAAGAATGCCCCCAAGCCATCACAAGTCATCACACATCAATCCCTGACATAGCCCACCTTGTCTCGCCACGTGTGCAATAGTAAAGTAAATACGCGCCTTGTCTCGCCACATGCGCAACCCATATATATTGTATACGACCAAAATCTGGAAAGTCCGATTTTAGAGCCTCTATGACATCCCGAGCCCGATTTCGAAGGGCTCGAAGCACAGCCTGAGGCTCGTCTCCGAAGTACTCCCCTCGAGAGAGCATATCGAGAACTCATTACAGCATACCTCAAGGTAGTATGAAAATCGATGACTCTCATGAGCAATAGCCACTTGCTATTATGAAGATGCTCGAGGACCTCGCCAAAAGGATTGAATAAGGAGAAAAGAAGATAGAACTAACGAAAAAGGTAGAAACCTATAACTCGAGGGTCAATAAGATCCCAGGTGCACCTCCAATTTTGAAAGGGGTAGATTCGAAGAAGTTCGTGCAGAAACCATTTCCATCGAGTGCGGATCTGAATCTCATTCCGAAGAAGTTCAGGATGCATGACATCCCGAATTACAACAGGACCACGGACCCTAATGAACATATCACCACTTACACTTGTGGTATAAAAGAGAATGACCTGAAGGATCAAAAAAAAATTTGTGAAACACTGTCGAAGGGGGCCATGGTGTGGTATCATAACCTACCCCAAAACTCAATATATTCGTTTGCCATGTTGGCAGACTCTTTTATGAAGGCACATGCCGGTGCCATCAAGGACGCTACAAGCAAGTCTGATGTCTTTAAAATTAAAAAAAGGGAGAACGAGATGTTAAGGGAGTTCGTATCTCGCTTTCAGATGGAGCGAATGGAATTACCACCAGTCACTGATGACTGGGTAGTGCATGCTTTCACTCAAGGCTTGAATGAACGAAGCTCGATAACTTCGAAGCAGCTGAAGCAAAATTTGATCGAATATCCGGACGTAACTTGGGCGGACGTCCACAACAGGTACCAATACAAAATTAAGGTCGAGGACGGCCAATTGGGAGTCCCCTCAGGTTCAGTATACCCAAGCAGATTATTTGCTAAGAAATCCAGAAATCCAGAAAGAAAGTCGAGGCCGAGAAAGGAGAGATATCAACCATGTGTCAGAGATTGAAGAAACACCTCGAGACGGGACATACCTCGAAATGATCCAGGGACGGATTGAGGCAGAAATTCCCGGGGACTTATGAGCAAGACCGGGTTCGAGAGGCAGTCAAGATCAATGGAGGCACCCCGGTTGTCGTAATGTAACTTTAACATCGATGACTTAGATGTCGTATCAGCCATAGGTAAAATCAAGGATACCAGGTGGCCGAAGCCCGTGCAGTCAGATCCTTCTCGAAGGAACCCCAACTTAATATGAAAATACCACGACGTTCACGGTCATTGGACCGAAGATTGTAGACAGCTTCAAGAAGAGGTAGCCATTAGCAAAGGGCACCTTCGAGAGTTCCTCGGTGACCAAGCTAAGAATCAATTTCGAGAAAGAGAGGAAAACAGGAAAAATGAATAGGAAGAACCGCAACATATCATTCATAGGATCGTTGGACGAGTCGACGTCCCGCAAGGGCCCGTGTTCGAGCGGACAAAAGAATCCATCACCAGGGAGCGAACTCGGAGTTACATACCCGAGGATGCTCTTATGTTCGGTGAAGAAGATGTCAAGGCCTTGTCTCAGCCTCACAATGATGCAATGGTAATTTCGTTCCTTCTAAATAAAGTTCAAATTAAACGTGTGCTCGTGGATCCAGGTAGTTCGTCCAACATAATTAGGTTGAAAGTGGTGGAGCAGCTCGGACTGCTCAATCATATCACAGCCGCCTCTCGAGTACTCAATGGATTCAATATGGAGAGTGAGAGAGTGATACAAACGAAAGGGGAAATCATCATCCCAGTCAACGTGGTTGGTACAATTCAAGATAACAAGTTTCATGTCATCGAAGGTGATATGAGGTACAATGCCTTACTTGGAAGGCCGTGGATACATAGCGTGAGGGCAGTGCCATCAACTCTTCATCAAATTATGAAGTTCCCAACAAAAGATGGTGTAAATACGGTGTATGGAGAGCAACATGAAGCAAAGGATATGTTCGTGGTACATGACATGACATCAACATCGACATCTTTCGCTTCGGAGACGTCAAAAAACAAGCAGATCCCCGAGGGGCGAGCGACCTGTGAACAGTTGATGGAGGATGATGAAGAAGAATTCATCACTCCTCGAGCCTTCGTTGCCCCCGAAGAATCGGACGCAACAAAGGTTCTTGGCCGAAGAACTTGAACATGTCGTCTTGATCGAGCATCTTCCAGACCGAAAGGCATACTTGGGACGGGATTAAACCCCGAACTTAGGAGAAAACTCATTCAATTCCTTATTAAATAACATTGATTGCTTCTCTTGGTCCCATTTAGACATGACAGGGATCCAGCCGAAAGTAACCACTCATCGACTAAGTGTCAACCCTAGGTTCAAACCGGTGAAGCAAAAAAGGAGGCCTCAATCCGAGGTAAAACATGCATTCATCAAATATGAGGTACCAAACCTCCTCAAAATAGGAACCATTAGGGAGGTGAAATATCCATAATGGTTAGCTAATGTAGTAGTAGTCCCAAAAAAAGGAAATAAATTAAGAATGTGTGTGGATTACAAAGACCTGAACAAAGCATTCCCTAAGGACTCATTCCCATTGCCCAACATCGATCGCTTGATCGATGCAACAGCCGGCCACGAGATCCTTACCTTTCTCAATGACTACTCTGGGTACAATCAAATCCAAATGAACCCGGGGGACCAGGAAAAGACTTCGTTCATCATGAAGTATGGTACATATTGTTATAATGCCATGCCGTTTGGGCTAAAAAACGTGGGAGCCATATATCAACACCTAGTTAATAAGATGTTCGAGCATCAAATAGGAAAATCTATGGAATTTTACATTGACGTCATGCTAGTTATGTCCCTGCGCGCAGAGGACCATTTGACTCATTTGCAGGAAACATTCGACATCCTTAAAAGGTACAACATGAAGCTCAACCCCGAGAAGTGTGCCTTCGGAGTCGGGTCGGGCAAATTTTTAGGCTTCATGGTGTCAAACTGGGGAATCGAGATCAATCCCAACAAAATCCAGGCCATCGAGGAAATCACCATGGTAAACAACGTGAAAGCGGTACAACAGCTGACCGGGCAGATAGCGGCCCTAGGCCGATTCATCTCGAGGTCATTGGATCGGAGCCACCACTTCTTCTCCCTACTCAAGAAGAAAAACAATTTCGAGTGGACCCCAGGATGCCAACACGCCTTGGAAGAATTAAAGCGGTATCTCTTAAGCCCACCCCTGATCCATATCCCGAAAGAGGACGAAACGTTATACTTATATTTGGCCGTGTACGAAGTAGCGGTAAGTGGTGTACTGGTTCGAGAAGAACAAGGTACGCAATTCACTATCTATTACGTAAGTCGGACCCTAGGAGATACTGAAACCAGGTATCCACACTTAGAAAAATTAGCTCTTGCATTAATAAGTGCATCTCATAAGCTGAAACCTTATTTTCAATGCCATTGTATATGTATTTTAACTACGTACCCTCTTCGAAACATTTTGCATAAGCCCGAATTATCGGGCCGATTGGCCAAATTGTCCATAAAACTCGAGGGGTATGACATCAAGTACCAACCCCAAACAGCTATCCAGTCTCAAATTTTGACGGACTTCGTGGCCGATTTTACGCCTGCCCTCGTGCACGAGGTAGAAAGAACTCTTGTTGAAGTCGAGCACGTCATCGGTGGTGTGAACTCTTTTTACTGATGGTGCCTCGAACGTTAAAGGTTCCGGTCTTGGCATAGTTCTAAAACCACTTACGGGTGGCACAATTAGACAATCTATAAAAACATCGAAGTTGACTAACAATGAGGCCGAGTATGACGCCATGATTGTAGGTCTCGAACTGGCCAAAAGCCTAGGAGAAGAGGTCATCAAAGAAAAATGCGACTCTCTTCTAGTTGTAACCCAAGTGAATGGAAGCTTCGAGGTTCGAGAAGATAGGATGCAAATATACTTAGACAAGCTTCAAGTTACGTTGCATCGCTTCAAAGAATGGACCCTGATCCATGTACCTCGTGAACAAAATAGCGAGGCAGATGCACTCGCAAACTTGGGATCGTCCGTTGAAGAAGATGACATACTCCTGGGGACTGTTGTGAAACTATCCAAATCAGCTATCGAAGAAGGCCATGCCGAAGTCAACTCAACGAGCCTAACATGGGATTGGAGGAACAAGTACATTGAATACTTGAAACATGGGAAGCTCCCCACGGATCCAAAGGAATCGAGGGCCCTTCGAGCTAAGACAGCCCGATTTTCACTCGACGAGAATGGAACACTATACAGAAGGACCTTCGACAGGCCACTAGTAGTATGCTTAGGACCGGGGGACACCGACTATGTTCTTCGAGAAATCCACGAAGGCTCTTGTGGCAACCACTCCAGAGCCGACTCCATGGTTCGAAAGGTAATCAGAGTAGGATACTACTGGGATAGCATGGAAAAAGACACCAAGGAATTTGTTCGAAGATGTGACAAAAGCCAAAGATTTGCACTGATGATTCATCAACCCGGTGAACAACTACACTCGGTTCTGTTCATGAAATGGGGAATGGACATCGTCGGTCCCCTACCAACGACGCTAGGTAAAGCTAGATTTATCTTATTTATGACTGACTACTTCTCAAGATGGGTAGAAGTGCAGGCCTTCGAGAAGATAAGAGAAAAAGAAGTCATCGACTTCATATAGGACCACATCATATGCCGATTTAGGATCCCCTTTGAGATTACATGTGAAAATAGGAAGTAGTTCATCGGCAGCAAAGTGACATAGTTACTCGAGGATCATAAAATCAAAACGATTCTATAAATGCCCTACCACCCAAGTGTGAACCGTCAGGCCGAGTCCACAAACAAGACTATCAATCAAAACCTAAAGAAGAGGTTAGAGAATGCAAAGGGAAAATGGAGAGAAGTGTTTCCTGAAGTACTATGGGCATATCGAACAACTTCAAAGTCAAGCACAGGAGAGACCCCATTCTCTTTGGTATATGGGTCCGAGGCATTGATATCGGTCGAGGTTGGAGAACCAAGTTCCAGATTCCAGCACGCCTCCGAGGACTCAAACAATGAGTCCATGAACACCACCCTCGAGTTATTAGATGAAAAACGTGAAGCCGCATTAATCCGAATGGTCGCTCAAAAGCAAAGGATTGAAAAATACTACAACAGAATAACAAACCTCTGACACTTCGGGGTCGGGGACTTAGTTCTAAGGGAATTCACCCTCAACACTCGAAACCCAAACGAAGAGAAACTAGGCCCTAGCTGGAAAGGACCGTACCGCGTCCTCGAAGTAGTAGGCAAAGGATCCTACAAACTTAGCACCATGGAAGGCGAGAAACTTCCAATCAATTGGAACATATCAATGCTCAAACGCTATTATTGCTGAGGCATAACCTTCTCCCTTTCATTTGTATGTTCCATACTGACCTTTTGCATATGTTCGATTGAGAAATCGGGGCATCCGTCAACTCGAAGACATTGGGTTTTAAAGCATGTGTTGCACTCTTTTTCCCTTAGATCGGGTTTTATCCCAGATGGGTTTTACCGACAAGGTTTTTAACGAGGCAACACATATATGCTGTCTAAGGAAAACTCAACAAATATTCAAGGCTTCTTTTCAATCAACCTCGAATACTGGGGGGAACCACCCTTGGAGGTTACCCTTTTCGAAGAAAGCAAGTTATGCTAAAGAAGGCCTCGACACACCAATGTTGTAATGAACCAAACGGTCAAACGAACCATGTCCATGTAGAATAGTCGAGCCCCCGAAGGAAAAAAACATGTACGCATGTATCAAGTATTCAAAGAAGAATTCTTATTCATCAAAATACTTTGTGCCTAAAAAGAAGTTTACTATTCTTATGAAATGGCTCAAGGGCCAAATACTCTCGAACACTCGAGGACCATCATCAATAGTCAGCTCATCGAGCCGTCAAAAAATCGAATTCTTAAGACCTCAACGAGGAAACTTCAAGATAGTAAGCCCTCGATGAGGCAACATTGAATCTGTAAGACCTCAATGAGGAAACTTCGAGCTAATAAGTTCTTGATGAGGCAACATCAGATTTATAAGACCTCAATGAGGCAACTTCGAGCTAGTAAGCCCTCGATGAGGCAACATCAGATTTATAAGACCTCAATGAGGAAACTTCGATCTAGTAAGCCCTCGATGAGGCAACATCAGATTTATAAGAGCTCAATGAGGCAACTTCGAGCTAGTAAGCCCTCGATAAGGCGACATCAAATTTATAAGACCTCAACAAAGCATACTCAAAATCGTAAGACCTTAGAAAAAAGGCATACCCCGGTATTAAGTCTGAGGCTATATATTCGAACTTGTAAGACCCTTAAAAAGTCATACACTCGATATAGACGCCGAGGTCATCTTACTCGGGGACTAAAGGCTACGGCCGAACATAAAGACTACGGTCATATTAAAAGGTTACGGCCGAATTTAACGCGGCTCAAAGACGTCTGAATGCTTCCATAAAACTAAAGGCCTTCAAATACTTTGAAAAGAACCGGTTAATCAGGCTACCCTCGGCATAAGAAAAGGATCTTTGATAACATCAGCTCCGAACAATGAAAAAGCTTCAAAATGAGCAGCCTTCAACAAAAAGGCTTCGAAACAATCAGCCTTCAATAGAAAGGCTTTGAAATATCAGCCTTCGAGAAAAACTCACAAGGTACTCAATTATAGTCGCATATCGACTTATAATCGAGGTTCTTATTCGAGCCATCGAAGAGTCGGACGAACAAAAAACATGCCAAGGCATAACCAAAACTTTAAAAGTCTTTAGCCAAAATAAGGGAAAACTATAGCCATATTAGAGGTCGAATCGACCCAATCTAAAGAGCCTAAGGGCCATTGTAAGACCTCAATGAGGCAACACCACATTTGCAAAATCGTAAAAGGGCATAGCCCCGATATCAAGGCCAAGGCCATAATATCGAACTTATAAGAACCCTAAAAGGGCATACCCTCAATATGAAGGTCGAGGTCATCTCGCTTGGGGACTAATCATAAGACCTTGATGAGGCAAAATCAAGCTTATAAGACCTCAACGGCAAGCATCAAAATTCAAACCACAAAAGCAAAGGCGTCAAGACGAAAGGTTATGCAAAAACAAGACGAAAGATCTCTTTATATAAATGGTGGTACAAAGGTACTTTTAAAACACTCCCACGGGGAGCCTTTTACCGAAAGAAAACCTAATCTATCGTTATCATCGGGGACTTCGTCTTTTCCCCTCGAAGACTTTCCCTTCATCAACCACCTCGGGACTAGCATCCTCGTCAGCTTCTTCCCCTTCGTCTTCAACATTGGCTTCATCGTCGATAGAAAGGAGGAACTTGGCATTAATATCGTCCGCCTTAGCCTGCTCTATCTCCTTCGAGAGATCAGAGCCTTCATCATGAATCTCCTCGAGGGTCTCCTTCCGGGATCTGTATCGGGCATACTCATTGCTTCTTCAAAAGCCCCCCCCCCCCAACTCCTTCTGAGCATCAGTAGCATCTTTTTGACGGTGCCCATTCCCTTTGGAGTACTTTCCGACGTCTCACAAATGAATTTCTGTACCGAGAACAGTTTGGGCTATGTTTTTGCCAATATCACAACAAGGTATGCTGCCCTTGAAATTATGAAAGCACTCAAGAACTTCAAGTGGGAGGATATTAAGACTCCCACGGGAATTTTGCCTCAAAAATATAACATATATGTGAAGTTACTTGGACTCGGATTCAGGGAAAAGAAGAATTGGTGAAGCATTTCCCAACATCGAAATATATCTGCGACATGAATGAAGATCTTCCAGTTACCTTCTCTCCGCCAAGGAATGGCCCAACCAGCTCTATAGATGGATATATCTCCTTCAGATATGGACCTTCACTTGCACCGCCCTCTCCCAACGGCAATCAACCTTCGCCTTTTCAATATCGGTTACTGAACTAACATATCAAGACATGGGCTCGCATCGGCCAGCTACCGAAGAAGATTTATCAACCTTAAAATCAGATGACGTTTCACAGGGTCCGGGGAGGCAGTCCTCAGCATGAAGGGGAATTGTCGTTTCGCTCTTAGACGAGCATGAAGAAGAAGGGGTTTTCTCTTTTTGAGGGGCCGTATTAGAAGTTTTGGCCCTGACTATGTTAAAATTTCATAATAAGAAGAATAAAAATGGCGAAGAGATGAACACAAAGAAGGGATAAAAGCAGAAGTTGTTAAATGGGGTTTTGAAGATGTTGCAAAGGATGAAAATTTGAAAAAAGAAAGGTTGGAATATTTATAGAGGTTCTCTAAGCGTATTGGAGGAGTTGAAAGGGCGGCAAATAGAGGTTTGGGGGCTTTTCGAGGGTTCTCATTACACCTCATAACCGCACTGACAACTCACGTGCCAAATAGAGCCATTCCCACATAGAAGTCAAGTAAACAAGGGTATACATCTATACTCAACAATAACAAGGAAGACCCTTAACCGATAAGAGTGCTTAACTACGTGTATGCTTGTGCATGTGTCCTAACATAGTTCAAACCAGCTAGTAAGCATAAGAAAAAGGAACAGACATCACGTAGAATGTTTTCTCATAACTTTCACAAGATAAGGCTCACACAGGTAAGCATACCACTACACAAATATAAACAACAAGAATGCCCACAGGCCATCATAAGTCATCACACATCAATCCATGACACAGCCCACCTTGTCTCGCCACGTGTGCAATAGTAAAGTAAATGCCCGCCTTGTCTCGCCACACGTGCATAATCATGTTCCCACCTTGTCTCTCCACATGCGCAACCCACATATATTGTATACGACCAAAATCGGGAAAGTCCGATTTTAGAGCCTCTATGACATCCCGAGCCCGATTTCGAAGGGCTCGAAGCACAGCCTGAGGCTCGTCTCCGAAGTACTCCCCTTGAGAGAGCATATCGAGAACTCATTACAGGATACCTCAAGGCAGTATGAAAATCGATGACCGTCATGGAAAGGAGGGAAATTTCCAAGGGCACGTGATTAGAGTTGACAAGGTCTGCAAGAATAGTACAAGTCCGTACTGAGCCATTATACAACTGTACCAGTAGTATTTCCTTGTCATGATTAGACATGTACTATGTTGGGACTCCCCCCTCCTATATAAAGGGGATCCCTATCATTTTGTAACACACTTGAATATTCAATACAATAGAACATTCTCTGCTTTTCTTGCCTAAATGTGCTCAACAATTACCCTATAGATTTATTGCTCTTCATTTATTGCATTTATTTTATTGTTCTTCACTTATTGCTCATTAGAAATTGTCGAAGGCTACCCTCGAGGCATGATACTACCGAGCTCGAGGTCCCCATCCGTGTGACCATACTGATTTGCTTATCATTTCTCTATTACTTACACTTAGAATTTTCTTACCTAACAACTAGTATTAGAATAAATCACATATTTTTAGAACCACAAATCAACTATAATTGCTAATACCATTTTCAAGGTAAACATATATACATATCCCGCCTTGTCACCCCCCATGTGCAAATATTAATAGTAACAAAAGCACGACAAAAACTTCGTGCAACCCCATATCAACCACCGCACGGCAGAAACCTCGTGCATCATAATAAAAAAAACCACACGGCAGAAACCTCGTGCATCACCACAGCAAGTACAACAACAACAATGACAATAATATAGAGTATGACAAGTAAATCAACTCAAGAACCTTCAATCACAAGAAATGGTAGAACTAGTTCACAAGGAATAGCCATAATAAAGAATACTAGGCGTAATAAGAACAACTCAATAGGGAAGAAAAAAGTAATATGTAATAATAATCCCACAATGTACGGTCCAGCAACAAGAAACTAACACGAGTCAAATAATTCCAAATAAGGGAAACTCCACTAAGGCATAGGGTATCTAAGCTTCTCTTAAGTTTGGACAATTACGGAAGAGTTACAACCTATTCAAATAAATGTAGGCAACAAGAAGATCACTATAACCTCAATTAAGGGAGAACATTTACACAAGGGATAACTACAACTTCAAATAAAGATATGCAGTCAGGGAAAAGATAACATGGCAATGGAAGAGATAACAGTTCAATTAAGACACATATAAATCAAGTACCAATAAGAGTGGATCATGAATCAATTGATTCTAATTAAGCAAGTAAAGGTGAAACTAGTAATTAAGGAACGTAATCATAACAAGAACAATTGCATATTAAATGAATACAAGGACCTAAGAACCATAAAAGACCAATTTCCAAAAATAAGTATGAGCATGTACTCGTCACCTCGCGTACACGGACTAAAATCAACATAGAAGACTCAAATCCTAAGGGATAGTTCCCCCACACAAGGTTAGGCAAGATACTTACCTCAAAGAAGACTAGCTGATACTCTAAAATTAACTTCTTGGGTGAAATGATCTCTGGAAGGCTCAAATCTTACCAAAGTAACTTCAAAGCACAAATAAAACTCATATGAAACTATTCCGGATCATAAAGTCTCAATCTTTATCAAAATCTAAAAAATTGATCTCAAAAGTCGACCCCCGGCGCGCACCTCGGAACCCGACAATTTTCACAAAAACTAAAACACCCATTCCGATACGAGTTCAACCATACTAAAATTATTAAATTCCGATATCATTTCGTCCCTGAAATCATGATTTTTCATTTTTGAAAACTTTCTTCAAAAACCACCATTTTCCTCAACTCAAAACACAAATTAAATGATAAAAATAAAAAAAAATCACGGAATATGATTAATACTAGGTGAAGAAAACTTACCCAATCGATTTGCTTGAAAACCCCCCAGAAAGAAGCTCCCAAAACCTTCTAAAACTCAAAGTATGAAAAAACAAAATGGCCAAACCCTCGACTTAAATGATTCTACCAGGATTTCCGCATTTGCGGACAAGAAGGCGCACCTACGCACACGCATTTGCGAGAAAGAGTTCGCATCTAGGAAATCAGCTAGCTAGGCCTGGAATCGCATCTACGAATTTATAGACGCACCAGTGGCACCGCATAAGCGCAAGGGAGAAACTAAAAAGCGAGTTTCTTTGCAAGTGCGATCGCTGGATTGCAAAAGCAGTCTTCGCACCTACATGCCGGCCTCCGCAGAAGCGAGTGAGTTCCCAGGACATCATGACCACAGAAGGGCCAAGCTCACGCAGAAGCGGAGTTGCACCTGCGCTCCAAAGTGTCACAGGTACGAGACACCAGAATCAGACCTGTACAAAACCATGAAAAACATCTGAAACTCGATCGGAACACGACCGGGGCCCCTGGGAACCTGTCCAAGTATACCAACAAGTTCAATAACCTAACACGAACCCACTCAAGGCCTCAAATCACATCAAACAATGATGAAACTATGAATCGCACCATGTATCAAACTTATAAACGTCCAAATCTTCCAACTTCTAAAACTCGTGTTGAAACCTAACAAACCAACATGAAATGATGTCAAATTTTGCAGACAAGTCCCAAATAACATAATAGAGTTGTTCCAACTCTCAAAATTGCATTCCTACCCCGATATCACCAAAGTCAACTATTGGGCAAACCTCTCCACTTTCGAAACATCAAATTTTGCCAAAATGCTTCAAATCATCCTACAGACCTCCAAAACCAAATCCGGACGCACGCCTAAGACCAAAATCACCATACGAAGCTGCTCAAGATCAAATGTCGCCGAACGGAACTTAAATTCTCAAAATGACCGGGCGGGTTGTTACAATGACTTCTCACACATATCGGCATATGGGCATAGTGATGCATTTTACACTGGCTATCTAGAAAGAAAATTAAACGTCTTATTTGTTGTTAAAAAGATTTTTGGGAAAATTATTTTTTTCAAACTTACTCATATTTTTTTTGGACAACTTTGATAAATGACTTGGGTTTTCACTGATATACTTGAAAGGGAGAACTATTTTCAGAAATCATGATTAAGCTGAGCATTTTATCTCTGAGTTACTTCTTTTATTACTTGTTTTACGTTGTTATGGATTGTTGTTGGCTATTGGCGACCTTTGTTCCAGCTCATCACTACTTTCAACCTAAGGTTAGGTTTGTTACTTATTGAGTACATGGGGTCGATTGTAATCATACTAATCTCCTGCACCTTGCGTGCAGTTGTTGGCTGCTGACGTTGCTAAGATCGACAGGAGCTCGAATTGGAGATGTACCTGCGTTCCGGTGGTAGTTCCCTCTTGTTCATGTTAGCCTTAGAATATATGGATTTGTTCATGTATATTTCAAACAGATGATGTTCTTTATTTCATTTCAGCTTTTTTGTAAATTATAAATCTTAAATGCTCATGATTTGTAATACCAGTACTTGGAAAATGTATAATATTCAGATGATTTCTTTTACTTAATTGTCTTATTAAATATTATTGGAATTATGTAGTTATTAATTATCTTATCTAGCGGATTGGGTTAGATGCCATCACAACAAGTGGATTTTGGATCGTGACATAGTTACTCTATTCTTAAAGAGTTACACTTGAAGAATACAGGACCATTATACTATTATTATCATTATAATATCCTTAATTCTGAAAATTACATAGAGAACAACAATAAAAGTTAAGCCAAGAACCACGACTAATAGCAACGAATAGTCACGAACTCAAATAAAGAAGCTAAACAAAACTTCTAAAACAAAGAACTCCAATCGGAATATACCATCATCTCCATCTCAAATATGATTTCAAAGTTCTTGAAACTGAATCTTTTGTCTTTCTAATAATCAAAGTATCTAAAGAGAAACTCTATCAAATAATTATAAGACCAAACGACTGCTGTGAAGGTTAATAATTAACTATAGTAGATGTTCCTTGGCTCATGTGAAACCAAAATCCTAATATTAAATCTCAAATAAGCACATAAGCGTTACAAAAGATAAGAAATGACTCTTACTCAATCACAAATGAAACGTAGAAATTAAATAAGTAAACTCGAATGAACTAATTATCACAATCATACAAAACTAACCTATATAACCAAAACCATTAGATATGAGCTTTGCACTTTCATATATTCCTGTTAGCGTAACCAAATCATCTTAAGACAAGCTGACATAACCAACAAAATGTTCAGGCATTTTATTTCATTCATGAACAGTTAAACTACATGATGAGTGCAAAACTTTATCTAGAAACTGAAATTTCATCAGTGAAAAACGTTGAATCCAATAGCAGAACAACGATCCCAGCAAAGCAAACTCAAACCAACAGCAATAGCAGTGAAATGAACTAGTGAAAGAACCCAGAAGACACCTTGAAACGCAACAGCATTTAAAGAAGAAAGAACTACAAATTAACTTCAAACTTTTGTATTTTTTGGAAGGTTTTTGCTCTAAGTTTCAGTGCACTCTAATGTATTTAGATCATGATTTTTTCCTCACTAAGATGTGTTCTTTTTTTTAGTCTCAAAAGGATCGGTAAAAGTGAGGAGAGACCTCTCCTTTTATAGAAGAGAAAGCAAAGCATTCAATCATTGAAAATATATCCTTTGGATAGAGTTTTCACCAAAAATCTATCCAATACTATACAAAAGGACAATTTTGGTCAAAAAATCTATCCAAAGACAGCCCCTTTTACCAACTATCAACAGAATTTTGGAGTATTGTACTCCAACAGCTTTTGAACAGTAAAAGGCAGCCAAACAAGTACCCTATACTCAAGTATTTCAGCTTTTATCATGACTGAAATTCAAGCTTACTCACTCATACCTTCAAACTAACCAAACTATGGACTGATACAGCAGAAACAAGACTTGAAAGGTAAACGAACTAAGTATTCAAACAAACTAGAGTGGAATTAATTTGATTTATACAACCTAACATGAAGCGATTGAGATAACAAACAAATGCACGAAATAGAAATTAAACTAGCATCGCTAAATATCATAGATGATTAATAACAACTGAACAAACGACTAATAAAAGAAAAGAAAACGATTCAACTAATCTTTTTTTATTTTTCATGAACCTAACTTAAAGACTTAACTATCTACGAGTAGGTGGAAGAACTTAAAATTCAAACTTAACAAATTCATACAAAATAGTCGAGCGGCTAGGTCGAAGAACCAACATTCAGAACTAGCACACAATAACGACCTACTTGACCGGCTAAATCGAAGAACGAAATTCAAATTTATTAAGTAACATGTAATTGAAAACTAATGTTATCCTAGTTCAATTGCACACAAATAATAGCAACACGAATGGAAATTAAACCTCAAAACTAATACTAAATACAAAAGCAAAAAGTCAGAAATGATAAAATAGGGAAAGGAAATCGATGTTTTACCATACGGAGGGATTTGATGCTAAATCGAGCAACAAGACGGATGACGGAGACCTCGAGTAGCGGTTTTCCGATCGTAAAACACTCATTTCATTTTGGTAGACATTAATCTCAATGAACTTAATGTCATACCAAAATGAAACGGGTGTTCTTGGGTCGGAACTAGGCTAAAAATGGATGAGCAGTGGTGGGGTAGAGGTGCGACAGCAGCAACGACAGTGGTGGTCGCTAGAATTCCGATCAACAGAGTTTCGGGCCAATACCAATATGAAAAGATAGTCGTCGCTGAGCTCTATCTATGTATGTGAAAATTAGGTGAAAAGGGTGGCTCAATCTTCACGATATTAAGAAAAAAATGGCGGGTGAGGTTTCTTAGATTTACTATTCATGGAGTTTGAGGGGGTTTTGAAGGATTTGGTTTAAATATATGAAAAGAGAGGGTTAAGGAGAGCATGTGGCGAAATTTTAGGGTCGTTTGGAGTTTGGTCACTGCCGATGGCAAATTCTGGTGAACGGAGACATCGTCGGGTTGGGGGGGCAGATAGAGAAGAGAGCAAAGAGAGAGAGGGGGGAAAGAAATAATAGGGGAAATGGGAGCGAAATTCGGCCTCTTTAGGTCTTAAATACCTAAAGTGAAGATGAAATTATGACTGTTGGATCAAGTCAAGATGGGTGGCTGAGATTAAATCTCAGCCACTTAACCAAAACGATGTCTTTTTGGTGCGTGTGGTTAGGGTCTTGAGTTGGGAGGGTTGAAAGCAATTGGGCCACCAATTTGGTCCGGATTTTGGCCCATTTTCAATAAAAATTCAATTAGCCAAATTCTTATAACTCTAATTTAATCCTACAAATACACAACTAAAAGAAAATCTTCTTGGTATATACAACTTAAATATGCAAACTAGATTGCTCAAATAAAATATAAAAGAAACATTTTTGATATTTTATGAAATGAAATGCAAATAAAAATGCACACAAATATGAGAAAATTAGTTACATGGAAGCTAAGATTGTTTTAAAATCATCCTCTCTTTTTAGGAGATTAAATGGTGCAAAAATTAGGTGTTCACGAAGAATTCATGAACCATTACTGATTTAACATAGATATTACTCCACGTAGGTTCACGCTGGTAAACTGCAGAAGAAGCTGTCAGAATCATTTCAAGAGTATGCACGTCGATTGAGGCCGGAGGCCGCCAGCCCCCCTGTTAGATGACAATGAGCTGACTAAATAATTCATCAAGGCTCAAGAAGGAATCTACTGCGAAAAGATGATGGGAATGATGGGGCAGAAGCTTCCTGAACTTGTTAAGATGGGAGACTTTTTAAAGGAAGGGATTAAGTCAAGAAGATACAATCCATAGACACGTTGCGAGAGACCAGCAAAGCAATTCAGTCTAGTTCGATAAGCAGCGAAATGAAGAAAAAGGAAGAAGTGTCAGCAATCGTTCCCTATTACCAGTCCAGTTCACCCCACAGAAACAACTCTTACTCTCTGAATACCCATTCTCCACACCAACCTACCTATGCTCCAATATACAACACACAACCATACTATAATCCCCAACCTTAATATAACCCACCTCGCGCCCATATAAATCAAAATCCACCATGACCATATGCTCCAGTTCAGACCACTACCCATCAAAATCGACTCACCTATGCACCCCGACCTCGCCCAAATTTTGAAGAAAGAGGTCCCATAAACTACACCCTGATTGCTGAAATTTTGGTTCAATTGTTTGAAAGGTTGAGGAGATTTGGCTTGATATATCCAATATAAAGGAGGATTCCTAACCATCCTTCAAAATACTTTGATGCAAATGAACGATGTGTCTACCATTTAGGTGTTCCGGGACATGATCCCGAGGATTGTTTCAGGCTAAAGAATGAAATTGAGTCACTGATCAAAAGAGGAGCTATTAAGTTCACCTCAGATCCACCAAATATGAACTGTGACCCACTGTCAAACCACACGAATCAAGGAGATAATATGATCGCTTTAGATGAATATTATGAATTGAAATGGACTATCATCACGATATGGACCACCGAGGTTGAAAGGGCTCCACCCCAAAGAACTCCATTGATCACTGTACAGTTAAAACCTCTAGTGATGGTCCAGAACTACTAGCAACAGTCCACCGCCGCTATCAGAAATGAGGAGGATCGGGAATATAAGACAGTCCCGTGGACGTACCAGCAGAAAGGGAAAGGCAAGATGATGGATTTTGCAGCGGTTCGTGGAATGACTATGTCAGGAAGGTGTTACGCTTCGGAGGAGGTAAACCGAGGAAATCCAAGAAGAGAACATATTCAGATGAGGAATATAACAGATGCAGAGGCCAAAGAATTTTGGAAGAAGATGTCAGCTAAATAATACTCTATGGAGGAGTAATTGTAGAAGACACATGCACATATATCGATTATGGATCTGCTAATGAGTTTTGGCAGTCATAAAGATTCCTTGATGAAGGTATTAAGTGGAGTGATGTTTGTCTATAATTACATATTTTTAGTGCATTACGTACCTTACATTTTAGGTGCTTTAATGCTAAACTATACTATATTTGTGCTTAATTGAGTTTATTTTATGTGTAGGTACGTTGAAGACGAAATTGGCAGCAAATAGAGATTTTATATGTATTCTATACACTAAAAGAATGGAGCTATGATTACATAATTATTGGATATACACTGCAACAATGAGTAAAGTGTACATTACAAAAGAAGAAGAAAAGAAAAATTGTAAAAAGAAACAAGAAAGGCAACAGAATTGAAAATGAAGCAGCTTCCTGGCGACGCGAGCCTTGTTGATCGAGCCTTGTTACTCGCTACTAAGCTGGTGTCGTGAATCCTGAGGTGAGCTGGAGCGTGCAGTGAAGCTCGCGAGGCGAGGCTTGTAGCGAGTGTGTTCCGGATTTTTAAGGCCTATTTTGTATCCTATTTAGACTTGGTTATTTCTTCTAGGATTTTCCCTACACATGTAATAGTCATTAAACGCCATTTTTAGGAGAGTTTTGGCGACCGGAGGCAAGAACATCACGTGGAACAAATTTTGGAGGAGAAAATCATAGAGTTCTTTATTCCTTTATCTTTTCTTTGTAATTTGTTTATGCAAAATACTTGGAAAACTATTACTACGAACATGAGTGGATAAGCACTCTAGTTTCTAGGGTTGTGGCTGACACGATTGTTAACGTTTATTAATTACATCTTCATTAATTCGAATTATCATCTTGTGGTTGTTTCTTTAATTCTAGTTTTAATTTGTGAATTGTTGTAGCTACCAATTCACCCTACTATCTATGCTTGCTTGGGAAAGCCGTGTTTGGATTAGAGTATAAGTAGAGAGAGCGTGTTTCTGAACCCGTGGCTCGGGGGAAGATTTAGCGATTAGGATAGGAATATAACTAACAATCTTGCTTAATTGAATATCATATTATATTCGTTCATGATAGACTTAATACCATAGGAATATAGGATTGATATATTGTGGACACACGAGTAGTATTATGTGAACATGCTATTCATATAAACGATATGGTTAATTAGCAACCATAGATAATCTGAATTAAGGAGTTTGATTATTGAACTTAATAGGATTGATTAACCGACCACAACCCTGGAATTTTGATCTCCTCTGAAGTAAAATCTCGTCATACACATTTGCATTAGTGATAAATTAGTCGATACTTTTTTAATTTCAACAATAGTAGATTAACAGAAAAATATCACTCTTAAATATCTTGGAAAATTAATTTATTCTAGTTTGCTTAGTTAACGATCAATCTAAGTCTGTGGGTTCTTCATCCGACCTTCGAGTCACTTTATTACTTAACGGCCACGTATACTTGCATGTACTTGGGGAACCAACAAATTTTTGGCATTGTTGTCGGGTACATAGTTATTGATTGTTTATTTAAGTTAAGATTTTATTCGTTATTTGTTCAAGTTATAATTTTTAGTTTGATTTATTTGTGATAACGAAGGCTCTTCTCTTGAATGCGGAGGAGTAGAAGCGCAAATAATCTCCATCTACTAGATCCTGAAATCGAAAGATCACTTCATAGAGTGATGAGGGAAGTTGAAGCTAGAACTATAACTGAAAGAGTTTTGGACATCGTAGTTTAACCACAGCCAATAGAGATGGAAGGTAATGAAGGGTGTCTGGTGATAGAAGCTGCAAGGCCCAATCTAGCTAATATGACCAAGGCAATTGTGATCACTTTGAACTCAAATGATACATGGTACAACTGATTCAATCCACAGGGCAATATGTGGGTCTATCTCATGAAGACTCGCAGAGGTACATTCATAACTTCCTGGAAATTACAGACACTTACAATTATCCGAACGTTTCCAAGGACTATGTCAGGCTGACGCGATTTCCCTTTTCACTGCTGGGGAAATCTAAGGAATGGTTGCAAAAGGAGCCCACGAACTCAATCCACAATTAGGATGATCTATCAAGGAAATTCTAATCAAGTTTTTTTCCCACCAAGATGACCAAGTCGCTGAGGAGCCAGATTCTTGGGTTTCAACAAGGAGATGGCGAGACTCTTAGACAAGCTTGGGAAAGATACAAGAAGCTACTCAGAGACTGCCCACACGATTGTCAGACTGATGAGGTGTTGGGTCACACTTTTGTTGATGGGTTGGACGAGGCATCAGAGATAAATCTTGACTCAGCATGTGAGGGTAGTTGCATGGCAAGACCATATAGTGAGATCCAGATCCTGCTAAAAAATTTCACCGCTAATGATAGTAATTGGAAAGGAGATGGGAACCACGAAGATCACTTAAACAAAATGCAGCAGGTTGATCAGCTTGATGATTTCTCAGCAATGAGGGAAAAATAGTGAGATTAGCAAATCAGATGAATAAAAGCACAATGCACCAAGCACATCAGATGCAACATGTGCAACAGATGTCTACTTTCTGCGAGTTATATGGTGAAGGTCACACAAGTGACATATGTCCCGTGAATCTTGAATTCATCTACTACATGGGGCAACAAGCTAGAGGGACGATGAATCAAAATGCTCAACATGGTAACACATACAATCTGAACTGGAGGAATCGTCCTAAATTCTCTTGGGGTGGAAATCAGAATATCATGCCTCAAGCAAATTACAATCATCTACCTCAACCTCCACAGCAAACAGAGGAGAGTTTGACTGACTTGATGAAAAAACTTTTGATAGACAATCAGAAAGTTATGGCTGAATCAACAAGTCAGGGTTGAGAATCAATAATTGCGCACAGAGTTCAGAAATCTAGAGAGGCAGTTTGGGAAAATGGCTAACAATAAGAATACTAGACCTGCTGCAGCTCTCCTGAGTGATATTGAGCCTAATCATAAGGCTGAGTCAATGCGGTTACCTTAAGAAATGGAAGAGAATTAGAAGAAGTTCTAGAGAAAAAGAAGTATACAGCTAGACCTAAAGGAGAATTAGTTCCTAAGCCCGTTGAGGAGAATAAGAAAGAAAAGCCAAAAGTTGTGACAAGGCCACCACCTCCATTTCCACAAAAACTGCAAAAGCAAAAAGATCACGTTATGTATAAGAAATTCTTAGATATTTAAAGCCAAGAGCGTGCGAACTTGCCTTTGGTGGAAATTTTGAAGGAAGTGCCTAAGTATGCAAGGTATCTCAGAGATATTGTGGCAAACAAGCAAAGACATACAGAGTTTGAAACAGTTGCACTTACTGAAGAGTGCAGTGCTAGAGTTCAGAGTAAACTCCCTCCTAAGTAGAAAGATCTTGGGTGTTTCACAATTCCTCTGTCTCTTGGAAAACAATAAGTTGGTAGAGCCCTGTGTGATTTAGGGGCTAGTATAAATTTTATGACATCCTCTTTGTTCAAGCAACTAGGATTGGGGGTGCTTAGACCTACTACAATCACTTTACAGTTGGCTGATAGGTCACTAGTTATGCCAGAAGGAATTATTGAGGATATGTTAGTTTGAGTGGGAAAGTTATATTCTTCCTGCTGATTTTATTGTTCTTGATTACGAGGCAGATGAGGAAGTATCCATTATTTTGGGGTGACCATTCTTAGCTACTGGTGGAGCGCTTATTGGTGTTAGGGAATGGAGTTGAAGATGGGAGTTGGCGATGAGGAAATCACTTTCAATGTGTACAGGGAACTTAAGCTCCCTAAGCATAATGGGGACTTGTGCATGATTACTACGGTAGAACTGAAGGGGATAGAGCAGAGTCCTTATGTGAATTGTAGTGATTCGGATGGGACAACTGAGTTGGAGGAGGTGGTGTTGCAAGATGAGTGTGTAAGGATGACTGAGAAAAGATCCAGAGATGAAACAGAAGACCTTCTGAGAGCGTGTAAAAAGGCTAGGCTTAATGGGAGAAAGAAGAAGAGAAAGCGCCCAGCCTGAGCAGAGTAGCAGTGTCGTGTCGCGATGTTAAATCAAGCGCTTGTTGGGAGGCAACCCATTTTTACTGCTTTCTTTTATTTTTATTTTTATCTTATTATTGTTGTAGTATTTGTTTTTGTTTTGTAGGATTATAAGCATAGGAGGCAAAGCCATTGGAAGAGTACAAAAGCGATTTAGATGGTGAAAACTGAGTGTGGGGTGCCAACACAAAGGACCATGCCTGGGGAAAGTCTGAGTACCCCGTGAGCCATTGTTGCTTCGGCCTTTGGCCTTTCAGGAAGTTTCTTCTCCACCCTCGTTATTTTTTTGTTTTATTGGTGAATTGGGGACACTGCACTCTTTTAAGTGTGGGGTGGGAGAATTCTCTAGATAATTAGTAGTAGGATTTTAGAAAAATGTTTACTTCTTATTTTTTATTCGTAGTTGTGTAGTATTTTAGTAACCATGAAAAATCAGAAATAAAAAATAAAAAATAAAAAAAAATGGAATTTTCCCGATGATGGATATCCTACAGCTCTATCGATGGATTTAAGTCTAAATAAAAAGAACAAAAAAATTTCTTTGTAGGTAGTTTAGTAATTCCCCCTTGATTTATCTTTGTGTCGCGGTTCTTTTCCAAGGGTATTGTTTGCACCGGGTGTAGACAGTTTTATTTTTTTAGTAGGAGCCATGGTGAGATGAACTGAATTGAAGAAATATCTTTTGACTTTGTTATGAATTGAGAAGAGTGAGTACTTTGGTTGTGACGCTTAGGCTCAGTTTTTGACTCTTGTATAAGTACCTTAAATCGTGTGATCTTAACTTTGCTTAACTGCTTTGACTAGAGTGTCTTGATGAAACCAATCCTGAGTGAGTTATGTGCCATGTGTTTGTGAGGTTTGTGTGTTATTCTATGCATTTCATTTGATGTCTAGAACTTGCCCCGTGTGCAAAGTAAAATAGTAGTTTTGTTCAGTCTTGGAAGTGATATAGGCATTTCTTTGTTGAGCCAAATATATATAGTTTACCCACCTAATTTTTATGTATCATAGTTAACCCCTTTGAGCCTATAATCCTATTTCTTTGGCAACCACATTACAAGACTTGCTCATTTGTTTGAATTAACCATCTATTTGAACCTTTTCACCTCTCATGAGAACTTGAATTGTTATGGACTTTGTAAAAGTTAAAGTGTGGGGTGGTAGGTTTGGCTTTTGAGTGAAACTAATGAAATAAGGAGAAAGGTGCACTATTTTGAAAAAGTAAGAGCCACTTGAATAGAAAAATAAAGAAAAAAAATATAGTTGTATTGTTGTGAAAGATAGTCCTTGATAGTGGTGACTCTTGATGTAATTGTGCTTAAAGAAGTATGGAGTTAATATACATTGATGTACCGGTGGAGTTTGGTTTGACATAAGTATAGGGTTTGAATGTTAAAGTATATGTATTAAAGTGCTTAGGGAGGTGTAGTCGCTCTTATATCCAAATGTATCCTACCCAACCCGCAACCTACATTACAACCAATGAAAGTCCTACTTGATCCTAGACTGAATGAGCTCGATTAGTAGAGTAGTACACTACGGGAAATCCTATAGAGCATCTTTTGTGGCATATGAATGTTATTTCTGAGAATGGGTGAATTCTTTCTATCTTGAACTCCTAATTATTCTTAAAATTTATTGTATGTAGAACTACTCTCTTTTGTTGTGTGAGGGCACTTGATTCACGAAGGAAAGGTAATATCACTGACCTTTATGCTAGAGAAAGTGAGTGAGTTATGAATACCGCATGGTATTTGTGAGTCAAATCTTGAGGTGAAGATGTTACACTCTTGTGCTTAGTCTATTTTAAAGATTCTTGGTGTGATGAGTTAGGAGAATTGTTTAAAAAGATTGTGTCTATAAAGTGTAGTTTGATTGCTCGAGGACGAGCAACATTTCAGTGTGGGGTAGTGATGTTTGGCTATAATTACATATTTTTAGTGCATTACGTACCTTACATTTTAGGTGCTTTAATGCTAAACTATACTATATTTGTGCTTAATTGAGTTTATTTTATGTGTAGGTATGTTGAAGACGAAATTGGGAGCAAAGTATAGATTTTGTGTGCATTTTATACACTAAAAGAATGGAGTTATGATTACTTAATTATTGGATATACACTACAACAATGAGTAAAGTGTACATTACAAAAGAAGACAAAAAAAAAACAATTGAAAAAAGAAACAAGAAAGTTAAAATGTTAGTCAACAGAATTGAAAATGAAGCAGCTTCCAGGCGACGTGAGCCTTGTTGCTCGCTACTGAGATGGCGTCGTGAGGCCTGAGGTGAGATGGAATGCGCGGTGAAGCTCGCGAGGCGAGGCTTGTAGCGAGCGTGTTTCGGATTTTTAAAGCCTATTTTGTCTCCTATTTTGTTTTGGACTTGGTTATTTCGTTTAGGCTTTTTCGCTACACATAAAAATAGTCATTAAACAGCATTTTTAGGAGAGTTTTGGAGACCGGAGGCACAAACATCACTTGGAACAACTTTTGGTGGAGAAAATCATAGATTTCTTCCTTCCTTTATCTTTTCTTTGTAATTTGTTTATGCAAAATACTTGAAAAATTATTACTATGAATATGAGTGGCTAAGCACTCTAGTTTCTAGGGTTGTGGTTGACATGATTATTAACATTTATTAATTACATATTAGTTAATTCGGATTATCATCTTGTGGTTATTTTTTAATTCTAGTTTTAATTTGTGAAGTGTTGTAGCTACCAATTCACCTTACTATTGTAATGACCCGCACGGTCGTTTCGTAAGATTAGCCTCATTTCCCTCATTTCCCTCATTTCTGATTTATCATATGTTGCTTAGCCCGTTTATGTTGTGTTGATTTGGATGGTTTGGTTCGGAGTGGTCGTGGTGAGAACAGAGACGCTTAGTCTCTTAAATTAGCTTAATAGTTGAAAAAGTCAACTGAGGATTGACTTATTGGTAAATGACCTCGGAATGCGGATTGTATAGCTCGGATAGCTTCGATGTCCGGTGTAGAATTAGGCTTGAATTGGCGAAAGTTAATTTTTGGGGATTTCCTGTCGGCAGTGGAAAATAGGCTATCGGGGTAGGAATGGAATTCTGGAAGTTGGAACTTGTTCGTAATGTCATTTTGGATATGTGTGCAAATTTTCAGGTCAATCGGATGTGTTTTGGTTGGTTTCGGCATCATTGGCGAAATTTAGAAGTTTCAAAGTTCATAGGTTTGAATTTGAAGTAATTCTGGTGTTTTTGTGTTGTTTTTGGTGTTTCGAAGGCTCGACTAAGTTTGAATGATGCTATGGGGTGTGTTGGTATGTTTGGTTGGGGCCCCGATGGGCTCGGGATTAATTTTGTATGGTTGGCGGAGGTTTGAACTTGGGAAATTTGTAGCAAATAGTTGATGGTGTTAAGCTGCTGGTGTGGTCATACCTGCAGATGGGCAGCCGCAGGTGCGACGCCGCAGGTGCGAAGGTCCATGCGCAGGTACAAAAAGAGGCTAGGCAGGAGGAGTCCGCAGGTGCGAAGATGGTGCAAGAAAGAGACTGTTAGTGGTTTTTCGCAGGTGCGCACCTGGGACCGAAGATGCTGGTCCGCAGGTGCGAGGAAAGGTCCATAGGTGCGGATTCACTAGGCAGAACAGTATAAAGGAGTGCCTCCGCGAAATTTTGGTTATTCTTCCATTGTTGCATGCGGGTGGAGCTTATTTGAGAGCAAATTGAAGAAAGAATTCGAGGATCTTCAGTGGAGGTAAGTTTCCGGATTATAAAATTCGTTTCTATGTTATTTTGTTCGGATTAGGCTTGTAATTTGAAGAATTAAAGTAGAAAAGTTTGGAAAAAAATGGGAGGAGGTTTGGATAATTCTTTTGGCGATTTGGGTAGGCAATTGTGGTCCAATTGTGATGTTCTTGGTATGTGTAGAATCGTGGGAGGACGAGGGTTCTAGTGATATAAATTTTATCGAATTCCGAGACGTGGGCCCGGGGCTCGGGTTTGGCCGAATTTCGAGATTTTTGTATAAATTGATAGTTTTCGAGTGAGTTGTGTTCCTTTAGTGTATATTGATGATGTTAATCTGGTTTTGGTTAGATTCGGAGCAATCGAGATCCAATTTGAGGGGCAAGAGCATCGCAGATTAGTATTGTGGCCCGGTGTCACGACCCAAACTGATGGGCCGCGACGGGCACCCGGTACCTTATCCAACCGAGTACCAATATAACGTATCTTTCTTATTACATCATTACATACACATGACATACGGGCCTAATAGGCCAACATAATCCTTTATAAACTCAAAACATAGGCCGGCCAGGCCGTACAATCCTTTATATTACGACATATGTCTACAAGCCTCTAAGAGTACATAAATATCATAAAGGTCGGGACAGAGTCCCGCCTTACCAAACAATACGTGTCTAAATCATACTAACCAATGAGCAACTCTGAAGCAAATGGAGTGCACCAACATCTACTAACCAACGAGCAACTCTGAAGCAAGTGGAGTGCACCAACATCTTCTGCTGAGCTGATAGCCTACTTGGAGGGCTCTCGGCCTGTTTATCAGGACCTGCGGGCATGAAACGCAGCGTCCCCAGGCAAAAGGGACGTCAGTACGAATAATGTACTGAGTATGTAAGGCACATAAATAAATACATAAGAGACATGGAAAAAAAATAGAGTAATTGACTCAACCTGTATGTCTGGATAACTCTGTAAATAATAAATCACTTTTAGCATCATGCATATGCAAATGAATGTCATGTCGTGCATATGTATATGTTTCATAACATCATCAGCCTCTGAGGGCATCCCATCATATCATATCGACCACTGTGGGCAAAATCATCATCGTATACCAGCTGATCAGGTGGTGGTGCGTATATAACGCCATAACCTTTCCCATACACGTCTGAAGACCTTAACTATCACGCAATCACTACACCTTTCTGCATCTAAACATAAACAACGCCTACCCTCGAGTCATCACAATATGCAGTATAAGAACCTGAAGCTGATGGCAGAACTAACACTGGAGCAGCGGTCAAAGAAATCTTGAGCTTCTAGAAGCTCTACCCACACACGTCTGACCACATGGATACCCTCACTGGACATTACGTGTCCCAAGAATGCTACTAAACTAAGACAAGATTCACACTCAGAGAACTTTGCATAGAGCCTTTCTTCCCTGAATCCATATAATGCCATCCTCAAATACTGAGTATGCTACTCCTTGCTACGCGTATATGCCAGGACGCCATCAACGAATATAATAACAAGGAGTGCTAATACGGCTGGAATACATCGTTAATCAAATACATGAACGCTACTGGGGCAAATCAGCCCAAAAGACATCACCAGGAACTCATAATCCAATATAAAGATCCGCTTCACTCCACAACTAAACAACATGAGAGGTCTTCACTCACAACTCGAAGCCATATACCAAATCGAGACAGAAATCAAACACTCAATAGTTCTTGCCACATTTCTAGCCAACCCTTTTAGTCACAATCAAACAATCTGAACACATCTAACCATCAAATCACACCCACCACATAGCCATCTAGTCACCAATTCTCATCAATAAGAACACAAATGGACATATAATTCCCCAAATGCACGGCACATACAATCAAAATCTTAGCCTTCAAGCCAGAGAATGAATTTGGCCTCAAGTCCTCCAGATTGGCCCATTACCAACATGCCAAAATCATATCTCATCCATGGAAGTCACAAGCCGTAGATGCACAGCTGATACCAAGCGCTCTCGGGCGCGTTCGAATACATGGAAGGAATTCAAGAGTTACGCTCTTGGCTGAATAAAATGGATTCGCACAACAAGAATTCAAGAATGTGAGATTTTCCTAAGGGTTCTACAGCCTCTCGAAGATAAATACAGACGTCTCCGTGCCGATCCGCAAGACTCTACTAAACCTGCTCATGACTGGTCAGTCCTATGTAACCTAGCACTTTGATACCAACTTGTCACGACCCAAATCTAAGCCAGTCGTGATGGTGCCTATCGTGGAACTAGGCCAGCCAAAACTACACTCAAATCGTAATAAGCTTCCATTTACATCTTGACTAAACTGATAACCCATAAAGGTTCCTTTTAAACATTATTAAAACAGTTAAAGATATATCGAATAATAAATACAACCCCCGAGATCCCGGAGTCACTGGTCATGAGCATCTACATAAAATATACAACTAAGAAGAAAAGAATAAACTCTATTATAGTAAGCAGGAGAGAGAGCAGGACTACGGACCAGTGCAGCTACCTCGCAAAATCTCCGAGAAGATCTCTGGAACAGATACACAGCTCACTCTGCCCTAACACCTGGATCTGCACACAAGGTGCAGGGAGTAATGTGAGTACGCCAACTCAGTAGTAATGAAAATAAATCAGGTCTGAGCAGTAAGAAACACATAAAAATCAAATCGTTAATTCACAATAAGCACAGCCTTTCTTTCCAACAATGTATACGTTATATCATCACGCTTAAAAGCCGATTTCAGTAAAAATAATTTGGAAATATACTTACCAATAGTTTCAACATAACTTTCAAGAATTTTAGTGTAAAAATGATAAAAGTCATAAAAGGCCCCTCGGGCAAAACATATTTCATAAGTTCAGAGTGAAAGTAGTAAAAAATCATAAGTAGCCCCTCGGGCAAAAACATGTATCAGAACCTGCCCCTCGGGCATGCCTCACAGTCACTCATAATCAGCCCTTCGGGCATACCTCACAGTCACTCATGCCTCCCAATCACTCGTCACTCGGCAATCGGCACTCGGCACTCGCACTAAGTAGGTACATGCGCTCACTGGGGTGTGTACAGACTCCAAAGGGGATCCTTCAGCCCAAGCGCTAATATCAAGCCACCACGTGGCGTATCATATCCAACAATCAGGCCCTCGGCCTCACTCAGTCAGAACCTCTCAAAAACCCATCGGGCGTATCAGTAAAACGGGGTACTCGACCCAAAAGCATCATTTTATATCTCAAAACAGTGTAAACAAGGCTGAGTTTCGAAATCAACTAAACATAACATGACTGAGTGTAAATCGTAAATCAACAATGAGGAAATAGCAGTAAAAAGCCCCCAAGGGGTCTAAACAAGTCGGCACGAGGCCCCAAACATTGCTTATAGCCCAAATATATCAATAGTTTTATAACACAATTTAACATATGATTTAGAGTAAAAATACGCAACTCAATAGTTTTCGCGGAGAAGACCAATTCCAATCCAAAAATCAGTGAACGCCACATACTCGTCACCCGACATGTGCGCCATTCTAAAAATAGTGAGCAGTATGAAGTCCAGGGTTTCATACCCTCAGGACAATATTTATAGCCATTACTTACCTCCACCTGGGCCAAAGTACAAATATGCGATGCTCTTGCCCCTAAAATAGGCTCCCAAAAGCTCTGAGTCTATCACAATCATATTAAGATCATCAATATACGCTAAAGGAATAAAACCCAATCGAAAACTATCAATTTAGACACAATTCTCAAAATTAGTCCAAACCCGAGCCCCGGGCCCACATCTCGGAATTCAATAAAATTTACATCACTAGAATCCTTATCTTCCCAGGAGTCCGTACATACCAAGAACGCCAAAATTGGACTATAATTGCCCACTCAAATCATCAAAAAAAAAAACTTCTAATTCTTATGCACCTAATCTCCCCAATTTTGGGTTTAAATTCAACAAATTTCCGGTTTAATTACTTAGAAAATGACACAGAATCGAGTTATGATGTCGAAAATCTTACCTCCAAGCGATTCCCTTCGCTTTCCTCTTCAAACACTCTCAAAGAGCTCTAGACCCGCTCATCAATGGAAGAAAATAGACAAAATTCGTAAGAAAGGGCTATTTAAAACATTTTGTCCAGCATAATTATTTCCTTCAGTGCGATCACGGATCCAGCCACGCGATCGTGATGCACAGTCCAGACCATCCTACGCGTTCACGTACCAACACACGCGTTCGCATAGCTCAAGTTTACATCCACCTCACGCGCCTCAGAACACCTTATGCGATCGCGGACCTCACCCACGAGATCGCACTGCACCCAGGACCCACTCTTACGCGATCGCAGCCTCCACCCACGCGATCGCATAGCATAAAAATCCATGTTTCCCCCAACTAGTCTATGCGATTGCATTCTTACCCATAGCGATCGCATAGAAGGACACTAGAACAGAACACCAACAAAACTTTTGCCCCTTCCAACATCCAAACTTGATCTGTTAACCTGTCAAAACACACTCGAGACCCTCGGGACCTCAACCAAATATGCAACACATCCCATAACCTTATTCAAACTTAATCGAGCCTTCGAAACACCAAAAACAACACAAAAACACCAAAATTACATCGAATTCAAGCCTATGATCTTTGAAACTTCTAAATTTCGCCAATGATGTCGAAACCAACCAAAACACATCCGATTGACCTGAATATTTGGACACATATCCAAAATGACATTATGAGCCTGCCACAACTTCCGAAATTCCATTCTGACCCCGATAGCTTATTTTTCACTGCCGACCGGAAATCGTCAAAAAATAATTTTCGCCAATTCAAGCCTAATTTTACACCGGACATCAGAACTTCATTCTGAACACACTCTTAAGTCCCAAATCGTCTAATGAAGCTATCTGATCCATAAAATCTACATTCCGAGGTTGTTTACCAATAAGTCAACTCCCAGTTGACTTTTTTAACTATTAAGTTAATTTAAGAGGCTAAGTGTCTCAGTTCTCACCACGACCACTCCGAACCCAACCAACCGACCTAACACAACATAAATTGGCTAAGCAACATACGATAAAGCAGAAACGGGGGAAACGGGGTTAATCTCACGAAACGACTGGGCGGGTCGTTATAATTGTTTGTTGTGGATCATAAAGAGGCCATCTTCGAGGCCCATTAAGCTGTTAACCCCCCATCGATCACCCTCTATCAAGCACTCGAGCTTGACCTCGAGGCCGTATTTTGACCAGCTCGAGACTTCGTCAAGCTCTCGAGCTCAACCTCGAAGCCCTATTTCAACCTCTTATCTTATTTTTCTTAACTCTCACATAACATCTATTAAATAACTAGTATTATAATAAATCACATATTTTTAGAACCACACAATCAGTTATAATTGTAATTACCATTTTCACGGTAAACAACCATAGGAATTTAGGATTGATATATTATGGACACAAGTAGTATTGTCGGAACATGTTATTCATATAAACGATCTGGTCAATTATCAACCATAGATAACCTGGATTAATGAGTGTGATTATTGAACTTAATAGGATTGATAAACCAACCACAACCCTGGAATTTTACATCTCCTCTGAAGTAAAATCTCGTCATACACATTTGCATTAGTAATAAATTAGTTGTTACTTGTTTAATTTCCGCAATAGTAGATTAATAGTGAAATATCACTCTTAAATATCTTGGACAATTAATTTATTTTAGTTTGCTTAGTTAATGATCAATCTAAGTCTCTGTGGGTTCGACATCCAACTTTCGAGTCACTTTATTACTTAACGGTCATGTATACTTGCGTGTACTTGGGGAACCAACAACGGGTATCGACCAGGGACCGGCCTGGGGCCCGATCACATGGGATAACAGATTCGATTAAGCCAAGGGGACAGAAGGGTAGAGCTGGCTTAGGGTAGCAGCCTCCAACTGGAAAGACTTACACCAGTGGCTTCTGGAAGAAGGCTTTTGTACCAGAGCATGTTCCGGGTCCCGGATAGAGCTCAAAACTAAAGGACGACATCATTGATGGAATGGGAAGTCTGTTCGTGACCATGATCGAGGAATGGTTGTGAAAAAATTGATATCATGAAACCGATCATTCAATATGTCGAACCAGGAGAAGACTTGCAGAATTGGACCGCCAGTCCATCTTTGGTTTGTCGGGAGTCTTGGTTGTTGGAATTGTAGTAATTTTGAAGAAAAAAATATACATGGTCAATTCAGGCCTGAACCATGCCTGTACTCTTTTTCCAATTGCCTCCTTGAACGCTTACACGTTCCCCTTTTGATGAAATAAAATAATTACTATCTTAAAATCATTGCAAACTTATTTTTTGTTTCATTTATATTTAGTTTTTCTTTTCAATATTCAAACTGATAAAAGCCCGCATTCCGCAATTATGACATGTAACAAAACCCTCGAGCAAAAAAATCTAGATTACGAGGAAAAAGACAAAAGCATGATGCCAAATAATCTTCCATAAGAGATAGAGTAGTTGAAAAGCTAGAAAAAAACTAACCTTGAAAAGACAGAAGTAATCAACTTGGGAAGCAAAGAAGACATGAAATAAACTCATATAAGCATCCATTTATAAGCAGAGCAGAAAGAGGAACTGATCGAGCTCCTCCGACAATATATCAACGTGTTGGCATGGTCATATGACGACATGCTCGGATTGAGCACCGACATTGTCTCGCATCGATTGCTCACCGATCCTGCTAGACCGCTAGTCAAACAAAAACCCAAAAAGTTCAAGTGAGATTTGAGCTTGAGGATAAAAGAAGAAGTGACCAAGAAGATAGAGGCAAACATGGTGAGAGTCACCAATTATCCCATATGGCTGGAAAATATCCTACCAGTACTGAAGAAATATGGGAAGATTAGGATATGTGTGGACTATCAAGATATTGACAAGGCCAGTCCAAAAGATGATTTCCCTTTACCAAACATTCACATCAGCATCGATAATTGTGCAAAGCATGAGCTACAGTCATCCATGGATTATATCGCCGGGTATCACCATATCCTGATGCATGAAGAAGATACAAAGAAGATAGTGTTCACTACGCCATGGGAGTTTATTGCTACAGAGTCATGTCGTTCGGCCTCAAAACATCGGTGCTACTTATATGAGGGCCATGACGACCCTCTTTCATGACATGATCCAAAAAGAGATAGATGTATATGTGTACGACATCCTCATCAAATCTTGAAAGAGTACAGAGCATTTGAATGACTTGAAAAAGTTATTCAAATGTTTGCGGAGGTAAAGTTTGAAGTTGAATCCCGCAAAATGTGCATTCAGAGTCCCCGCTGAAAAACATCTAGGTTTCATCGTGAACAGGAAAGGGATAGAAATGGATCCTTCAAATATCAAAACCATTCAATACCCACCACCTCCTAAGAGCAAGAAGGATATGATGAGTTTCCCTGTAAAATTGAATTACATCAGAAGATTCATAGCCCAGTCTACTGTAATTTACGAGCCCATCTTCAAGTTGGTGAAAAAAGATGCTGCTATGAAATGGACAGAAGAGTGTCAAAAAGCTTTCAACAAGATCAAGGACTACTACTCGAATCCGCCAGTGTTGGTTCCTCCCGATCTCGGAAGGAAGAGCAGTCTATCTACTACCTGAGCAAGAAGTTTACACCGGGTGAAGCTAATTACGCTCTGATAGGGCGGACTTGTTGTGCTTTTACTTGGATTTCCTAGAAGTTGAGGTAATACATTTCAGTATACATCACATTATCTGATATCCCGGCTCGACCTACTCAAATACATCTTTTAGAAGCTGATGCCTACAGGAAAACTAGCCAAGTGGGATATTCTTATCAGCGAATTTGACATTGTGTACGTAATGCAGAAGGCCGTCAAAGGACAAGCCTTAGCCGACCACCTTGCAGAGAACCCATTGGACAAGGACTACGAGCTGCTCACTACATACTTTCTGGATGAAGAAGTGATGTTCGCCGGAGAAGACATCGAGAGTCATACCTAGGAGGGAGAATGTTCATTGACGGAGCTGCAAATTTTAATGGAGTGGGAACTGGAGCAGTTTGATTTCATAATCAAAGCAACATTACCCAAAATCAGCAAAGATAAGGTTCCCTTGCACCAATAATATGGTTGAGTATGAAGCATGCATCATCGGGACTAGGATGACAGTCGACATGAACATTAAGGAGCTTCTGGTCATAGGAGACTCTGATCTGCTGATTCATCAAGTCTAAGGTTAATGGACCACAAAGAACGTCAAGATCCTCTTATACCTACATTGCGTGAATGAGTTCTGCAAAAAGTTCACCAAGATCAAGTTGAAACACATTCCCAAGATCCAGAATGAATTTGTCGACGCTCTCACAACTTTGTCATTCATGATCCAGCATCCAAATAGGAATTACATAGATCCTATTGAGATAAAGGTCCGGGATCAGCATGCATACTGTTTCCATGTAGATGAAGAGCCGGACAGAAAGTCATGGTAGTACGACATCAAAAGGTTTATGTAAAAAAGAGATTACCCATAGAACGCCACCAATGGTCAGAAGCGGGAACTCAGAAGGCTAGCAAAAATCATTTTTTCCTTAATGGGGAAGTCCTGATAGAAGGACCCCCGAACTTGGGTCTGTTAAGATGTGTAGATGCTGCTGAAGCAACCAAATTGCTATAAGAAATACACGTAGGGACATGTGAACCACACATGAACGGATTCACTTTGGACAAGAAGATTTTAAGAGCCGGATATTTTTGGATGACTATGGAGAGTGATAGCATTCGCTACATGCAAAAGTGTCACCAATGCCAGATTCACGGGGATTTTATCCGGATTCCACCTAATGAGCTGAATGTAATGGGTTCACCATGGTCGTTCGTTGCTTGGGGAATGGACGTAATCGGACCTATAGAGCATGCCGAATCAATTGGATATCGTTTCATCTTGGTAGCCATTGACTATTCCAACAAATGGGTTGAAGCTTCTATATACAAGGACGTCATAAAGAAAGTAGTGGCAGATTTTGTCCGTAACAACATAGTCTACCGGTTTGGGATAGCAGAGTTGATCATTGATAGTGTAGTCAATCTCAACAATGACCTCATGAGGGAGATTAGTGAAAAACTCAGAATTGTCCATGGTAACTCCACGGCCTACAGGCACAAATGAATGGAGCGGTTGAAGCAGCCAACAAAAATATCAAAAGGATCTTACGAAAGATAGTGGACAACCACAGGCAGTTCCACGAGAAGTTATCCTTCGCCTTGTTAAGTTATCGTACCACCATGAGAACATCCACTAGGGTAACCATACATGTTGGTAAATGGCACTGAATATTTGATACCATCCTTGAGGGTCATTCAGGAAGCCAAGCTAGATGACGCAGAATGGATACGGGTTAGGCAACAGAACCTCATGCTCATTGATGAGAAGAGAATGGATTTAGTGTTCCATGGTCAGCTATATCAAAATAGGATGGCTAGTTCATTTAACAAGAAGGTGAAACCTTGGCAATTAGAACCGAGCAGTTGGTTTTGAAGAAGAAATTACCTCATCAAGAAGAAGCAAAGGGAAAGTTCGCGCCAAATTGGCAGGGTCCTTATGTGGTCCATCGAGTATTGTCGGGAAGAGTTATCGAAATGGATAGAAGAGTCAGCACAAAGCCCATCAATTCAGATGCAGTAAAAAGATACTACATTTGAAGACAGTAGAATTAAGTTTTGATTGTAACAGAACTACGCCCAACTTAACATCCCATGGTAGGATATGTGGGCAACCTACATAGAGTCTGGTCTCTCTCCCTTTATTCTTTTGTAATAGAAAATCCAAATATCATTTTGTATGTATTCGGAACGGCGCTACGACATGATTTTCTTTGGCGGGAATACATAGGCAATCCTCATCGGATTCAGTCATATATTATTTTTGAACTACGTTTTGGCCTATTCTATTTGGATACGTAGGCAGTCTGAGTTAGGCTCAATCTCTTCATTTTCAATCCCATCATTTTTCATCTATTATAATCGAACTACATTTTGACCTGATTCCATTTGGATACGTAGGCTGCCTGAGTCAGGCTCGGTCATCATCATAATTTCTTTATTAATACCCACGAACTAAGTTCGGATCTGATTTCATTTTGGATACATAGGCAACCTTAAAAGGTTTGATCATAACCCTAGAAAAACCTTTGTAACGCATTCATTTAGATTAGGACACAATCATGACAGCAAGAAGTCACATCATCCAAGGCACCTCTAGGAATCGACATCAACGAGACAGAGTCTTCCAGAACTAGTGTTCGCGTCTGAGGAAATTTCTAATCATATCATAATCCGGAACTATGGCATTTGCCATAAAATAGACGATTTTCAAAAATGTTTTTCTAAAAACTATCATTCCACCTACCGAACTTCGCGGCATAATTCGACCAGACTTAGGGCAAAGCTAGGACTCGGTCAACATAAATCAGCAACCCATGTTAAGAATCTTTCTTTGAGCGCAGGTGTCACGCCCCAAAATCGAGGAACGAGACCGGCGCGCTACCGGATAATCCCAGTCAAGAGGACCTGGATTGCCTTTCCTGCCCAACGCGTTACCCCGTGTTTACAATATACATTATTCCACATAAATTAGCAATTTAGAGCTTAAGCATGAATTTACCATTTGAGTTCAAGTCATCCTTTATCATTTCGACATTTGGTAATCACAAAACATACAATAATTCCGATTCGGACCACCACTATTAGTAAACACAATTACTGCCCCAAAATACATATATGTACAACCCACATCATGTATACAGAGACTCTAAGAGTAAGGGTTTACAAAATACTTAGGTATGATATAGACTACACACGGCCCCGAGAGGAAGTGGGGCTCACCGGATCTGCTGAAGGTATGAAGGGGACACACCACTATCAGCGGTCTGAGCTACCTACTGTGGAACCACCTACATCCATATAAAAGATGTAGCGCCCCCTACAAAAGGGACGTTAGTACCGTTGAATAGTACTAGTATATATGAACAAAGTGTATTCCAAGTAGAATCAAACAGTACACAATTGGAAGACAGTCAGGGTAACCACACAAGTACCAC